>JAPYZE010000062.1:0-75577 GCA_030522805.1 Leptomastidea abnormis
AGCGACTGGTGAAATGTAATGTATATATAGGGTCCAGCAGTGCGGCCCCCGTGGCTACCTCATACTTGCCACGGGTCCGCTACCGCGCCCCTTGATCTTTTTCTTCTCGCGAAGAAGCAAGAGACGCCAAAGAAACCCTTTCGGACCTGCTGCAAAGTAACGGAGTGTGGCACGCCGAGGGAGACTTGAAGCGAATTTTATATATAAGTATACACCTATAATGTGTAGCGGACAGAGCGAACGTGGCAAAAGAGAAAGAGCGCAACAAGCCAAGCTCTGCGAAATGAGGGGTGGAGTTGGGAGGGGAGAGATGAAAAGGGGAGTAGTTCGTTTTCCACGAGCGATAAAAGGGAGAGAGAGAGAGAAAGAAAGTTGTAAAGAGAGAAAAGGGGGTAAAAGGACCGGGTAACAGCAGTAGCGCAGCTCCTCCTCTCTCTCTCTCTCTCTCTCTCTCTCTCTTTCTTTCTTTCTCTCTTACCCTTGCCCCCAACCCCTTCGGATCGATGGAGAGATCGCCCTAAGCGCCGGATTATTATTTTCCGGCCGACTTCGTCCCCGAGTACACGCCCCTCGATTCTCTCTCCAACCCCTTTTTACCGAAAGAGTTTACTACCACTACTACTACTACTACTACTACTCCACATCCCAAACCTATCCCTGCAACCCTTTAACTTGGGTTTGCGCCCACCAGTCCGCATAACTGCGAGGATGTGCACTTTTTTTGAGCCCTCGATATTCTCTATGTGTGTGCGCGTGCCCCGGGAGCTCGAGAGAGGCTACATGTAGTAAGTATATAAGTAGTAGCCGCACACAGCAAACTCGTTCGTTTGTCTTTGTTCCTATATACATGCTACGATCAACCGGTAGCGTATCCCACTCTTTTTCTTTCTCTCTCGGTTTAATAAGACGATGGGAGAGGGTATACACACACACACACACACGCCTGTACCAAATCGTACCCACGGCCACAAAGGGAAGAGAGAGAGTAAGAGAGGATTCAGGCACGCGAGCATGTTCGTGTTTGGGGCCGCGCCTCGGACCCCCCCTCGGGCTCTCTTTCTCTCTTTCTCATTCGGACAAGGGGTTACACTCGAGGGAATTGGGTTTTTAATCGGTTTTATTGTGATGATGTACACAACGGATCTACTGGCTCATTCTGGCCGCACAGTTCTATGTATGTATCTGTGTATATGTGCGACCACGTACATTTCTGTGCAATGTAGGATGTGTATAGTAGTGAGATACTATGTGTACGTGTGCCTTGGTTAATTTTCCATTCGAGTTTACGAATCGCTCGTTTGAATGCTGAATGTGAAGCAAAATGTTTGCTCGGTCGTAAGAAAACGAGAGAGAATACTGCTTGCTATAGCTGCTACTGTTGGATTTGTCATATATATTGTTGGATCTCTCAATGTTTGTGTTTGTATTTGTTTCTGCTTTTTCCATTATTATAATATTGGATCGAGGGGAAGGATATATTGAGAGAATACTGGGGGTGTGTGGAGGTTCATAACGTCACTATGGTCTTGTATACGTGTAGTGGCAGGGAATGAGTATTATTTACTGTTGAGTATTGGTTAGCAGCCAAGAGCATTATACTCGCGAGAGAATATAGTATATGAAGCTACACGTCGCTTGAATTTAAAAGAGAGAAACACAATTAATTGCTATTTATATTATATCAGCGGAAATTCTCGTTTATTTCTTGTTAACTGAGATTTAGCGGCAAATATTTGAGACGTAGGCAACCGGCTGTGTTTCCTCTTTGCAGCTGTGGCAAAGATAAGAAGATAAACGCGTTTAATAGAGCGGCGGTAAAAGAAAAAAAAAAGAAGAAGAAGAAAAGAGTACGAGAACCTAATTGTACGAGTTCTCTTTCTGATCGTAATACGTTTACCCATCAAGAGTTTCAACTTGGTCTCGGCTTCAAACTACGAATTTGCTGCTTTAAGAAATCGAGGCGACGACGACGTTAAGAGAGATTCGTAAAAAGGGAAATAAGATAAAGCTAAAAAAAGAGATAGAAAAAAATGGGGACTTGCGAGGATTAGTAAGAAGGCAAGGTTTGCCTTGGTGAAATAAAGAGAAAAATGTTAAAAGAGAAAAAGGTAAATGACTGAAAAAATAATGAACTGTCGTAAAATTTTATTAAAAACATGCTACATTATTTTAAATAAACATTTTTTTTACAATATATTTATAAAATTTAATATTTTATAATGCCAAATATAAAAAATAATTTTGTAAAAAGTATGAAATGTAGCATAAAAATAAAATATGCACGAATAAAAAGCATAACAATATTAATAATTTAACTTTAAAATTACGTAAAATATAAAAAAAAAATTAACAATATCAGTCGTAAAAAATACACAATTTTTCCTTGGCATATTAAACAATAAAAATATTTAGCTTATCGTTAAAAAAAAAAAAAAAATACCTTGTAGAAAAAGCAACGACTGCTTTTACGTACCTATATACATATACAGCTCAAGAAGTTAAAAGAATTAGTTGAAAAAATAAAGCGCTTTTGTACGTTATCACTGTAATGCTGTAGGCGCTACTTTATCCGACAATCAGGTTACTAAATCGCCAAGGCGTTTTCTAAGAAAAGACTTCTTTTTACACTTGAGAGGCACACACAACATATACATATACACATACTTGCTTTACCAACCCACGTCTATTCACGTAAGGAAAGAGAGAAAGAGAGAGAGAGAGAGAGAGAGAAGGACAGGTAGAAAGAGAATTGCAGAGCAAGCGCATTTAAGATTGTAGTGGCTTTACTTGCGTCGCTTGACTGCACTTCTCTACGCAAGCTCTCGTACGTATGTATGTATGTGTGTGTGTATGCCACCGGCGCTACCGTACCTCGTCGTCAGCACAGTGACTACGACGACGTCGACGACGTCAACTACGTGACGAGGTTAACTGCATGCAAACCGCATTAGGCGCAAGCGGGTTCGACCCTTCAAAGCCGTACTCCTGCTTTAAGCTGAAAGAGGAGTGAGAGAGAGAGAGAGAGAGAGAGAGAGAGAGAGCAAAGGGGTAGTAGTAAAGGGGAGTTGAAAGTAGTAGAAGGAGTGTGAGGGAGATACTGAGAGCTGAAAGAGAGAGAGAGAGAGAAGGGAGAAGCGAAATGTTTTTACCAGCTTGTAAATAATCGTTAAGTACGGGTTTTGGGGTGTGTGAGGACAGCAATTTTTCTCTTTCTCTCTTCTTTCGAGAGAGAAAGAGAGCTTCACCCTCAAAGGCCATTTTCGCCAATGAAATTTGCGTTTATCCGCGATTCCCTGCTCGACTTCAAAGTATATTCCCCTCTTCCTACACTTTATAAGCTCAAACCTTCCTCCCCAGCGAGGGACTGTTTTCTCGCGTGCGTCTCTCCATCGTCCGCGAAAATTGAGCCTTTTCATCCCCAAACTTGGATACTCTGCTTTCCTTTTCTCTTTTTCTCTCTTCCTCTCGATAACGCTATCTCCTACGCGATTTATTTCGCGAACTCGATTTGCCTCTCGGCTTTACACCTTCTCTCACTATATAGGTTTATGGATGTTATTCGTTTATCGAGTTTCTTACACATATGTCTATATTTGCCAAATTCGCATATCCGTAAGCATATTAGTCGCATGGTGCAAAATGATAACGGAATTTTTTTTATGCGTTTGTAATTAAGGCAATTTAAATTATTATATTGAAACGTACACAGTTGAATCCTTCACGAACACATTCTCTACCACTACAGCTAACTCTCTTTCATATTCCATTTACTTTAATTGCAACAATCTCTTTCTCTGTCTCTTTTACTGTTAGAATTATAATAATCCATTTTAAAGTCATGATCAAAATTACCTTTTCTCATTTTCTCGGCTAGGCACTCACTAAAATTTTGTATTTTGCCGCAGCAAAACAGCATAGCCATAGTGTAGTTTTCATAAAAGAAGCCGATTTTAAGCGCGAAACAAAGCTACTACCTCACATATACGAATTTTCAACGCATTAAACGACATTACGCTCTTGCGTATATTATTATACGAGAACGATAAAACGTTTATATCTTTTCCTTTCGCGTTGTATCGGACGCGCGAACATTAATCGGAAGAAGAGAGCATTAGTATATTTACGCGTATACATATAGAGTCGCTTGCAATCTGATAAAAGCGCGATTTTCACGCGATATTTTAAGCTCGCGTATCAGAGCTAGCGTAGTCTATTAGACGGACTAAATTTTGTTCATCAAGGCCGTAAAACTGGAAAGAAGAGGCTTGGTAACGGTCCTGTGAGTTGGATACTGAAATTAGTTCCCTTACGTTGTAATACATCTTTTTATATTTTTCACGTGCGTACCAGCAATTTTCCTTCCTAAGCTTTTCTTCAAGGCTTTCTATCTTTTTATCACACGTGCAAGAAAGTAGGATTTAAATTTATAACACGCCTGGCTTTTTTTCCTTTTTTCTTTCCTTTATTTTTTTTCTCTTCCATCTACGACTAATGGATAGGTCTCTGCGTGTTTCAACGACAATCAAGTTGTTATCACGTGTGCTTTAAAAACTTAACTGCTTTTTTTATAAGATTAGAGTTGATAACGAGACTATTTTGAGTTTTAAATTAAACGTATTTAGTTGTATTTTGAGAAAGGTTTTTAATGATCAAGATTTACAGTAAACTTTTATAAAAGGATTATAAAAATAAAAAAAAAAATTTAAAAACAATTAACAATAAAACGATGATTTTTAGTCTTAAACGACGACCGCAACCACTTCCATCTTATTATACCTTTAACATATAAGTAAAGAGAAAAAGAAAAAGAAAAATAAGAAAAAATAAGCCACTTTACGCAAAATGTATGAACAGAGGTTAAAATGATTAGGGCTTCTTTGAGTAGTTATACAGTATCAATGCAGGTGGATCTTATATATAGCCAAGATCAATCGGTATTACAAGTAAAATAAAAAATAAAAACCACAAAATGCTCGTGTCTTTCAGTCCACGGGGGTGAAAGTAAAAGAAAAAGAAAACCACAAAAGCCAGAGAACATACGTTGCACGAAGAGTAGAGACGGCGGAAAAATAAAGATGGAGAGCATACGTGCTGAGGAAGAAAGAAAGAGAGAAAAAAAAATAAAGTAAAATACATCGAGACAATAGAAATGGCAGAGAGTTAAGAAAAAAAAATAAAATAAATAAAAAATAAAAATAAACGCGCACAGGGGGTGGCTTCTTCACGCTGGGGGCTCGCGTGACCGCTTGCTTCGCTCTCTCACGAACGAACGAACGAATGTGGTGGACTCCTTGGCGCGCACGAAGGTGCTAGCTAGAGAGGTGGGAGACTTAGTTCTTCTCTCTTACTCTTTCTCTCTCGCGTGTGAGGCCTCGCGCGCACGACTCAGCACCGTGGAGGGTCGATCTCCCTGTATATACTGGCCAGGCTGTTCCCAGGGCGAGGGTCGCGAGAGCTGTTTCTCTGCTCGGATTAAAGCACCCGGCGTCCAGACGCCCCCGGTGAATTAATATGTGCGGATGAACTCTGGGCGCCCGCGAATGGACATGGTTTTGTGTTGGAATATAATATATCTATATTTGTGCGCGGGAGGATATAGAGGCGTGATGACTCCCGCGGTGCTGAGAGGAATATATATATCGCTATATATGCCCGATCTTCTTATTGCTACTCTGTGTGTATCTTTGAGTATTTTGAACGTGTGAATGAATACATGCTAAAGTTGTTATTTTTGTGTAGCGTTTGCTTGCCCCCGGATCTTTCAGGAAGAGGTCACGAATGAGTTGAGAAATGTAGTTATTTTTTTTATTTTATTTTTTAAAAAGGGGTTAAATGTGTTTTATTTTTAAAAAGGGATTAAAAGAGTTCTTTCTTGTACAAAAGTTTTATGAAAGATTAAATTTTTTTTTTTTTCATACTGAAGTACTGCTTGACATGAAAAATATCAAAGAATATTTAAATGGTATAAATAATAAAATAAACTATATCGCATTTAAAGTATATCAAATAATGCTAAGTATTTTTTTCCAGCATTGCGCAAATGATAAAATAAAAAAAAATAAAAAAAAAAGAGAGAAGCGAAGCATTGCAGTTAACGTAACCTTTGTCAACCATTCAAACTAACTTAACGATCCTTATTTTCTTCCAGCTGAATTAAGTTGAAAAAAAAAAGAACGAGAGGCAAAATAAAAGAAATCAGGCTATCGCGTAAAAAGAAAAATAAAACTGCAACAAATTAGCACACGCAGTATAAGAATGAAAAAAAAAGGACAGAATGTATGGAAAACAATGCAAGGGGAATTGCATTGAAAGAAAGCAGAGCAGAGAGCAAAAGTAAGAAAGAACGAGGAAACGAGTACGTAGAGACCGAAGCTATTGAAAAAAAAGGTCTGTGGTAAAGGAAGTTCAATCCGCATACGATATATGTATTCAAAGGACTCACATACACACACACACATACACTCGTAGCTTGAAGCGTAATGGAAACTCTGGGTTTTCTCGCGACTTTAGCAGCTTCTTTTTTTCGCACCTTCTCTTTCTTTCTCGCAGTCTTTTTATTCGATTCGCAAATTATAGTCTCACGCTTTACTGCACGTGCGTGTGTATACCTATACGTGTCCCAGTTACGCAGTTCTCAATGATTCGTTTGAACATTTTCAAGTCTTGGAGTTTGGTTTTTCGTCGATATGACTTTGACGCGGAGAGTTTCAAAGTGCCGCAAAGCAGCTGGCAACAAGAAAGCTTTGGAAATTTGACGAGGTTGAATGGAGTCGAGTGACTAATTGAAAAAAATTTTACGATTTCGAGCAAATGTTGTGATGTGTTTTTTTTTTTTTGCTTAATTGATGATTTTTCCCAGAGAGCTATTTCATATTGCAATATATCTGGGACACGTTTTAAAGATCTTTTTGGTATTAAAAAAGAGAAAAAAAAATAGTCTGTTTAATTTTCTACTACGATTATTACATTTCTACTTTTATGATTTATTAACTAATAAGCTTGTGCAATTAAAGCTGAGTGTGTTAAATTTTTGGTCTCACATATTCAGAAAATTTAAAATTGCATATTTTTTTTTTCTTTTTTGCTCAACCACGATATTATTTAATCCCAACACTTTATATCAAGTGAGATTCTACAGGCAAGCCAAGTCGAATATTAGGATCCACGCACCAGAGAGAGAAAGAAAAAAGAGAAAAAAAAACTTCACTAATTGACGATTCAAACGAGAAGTAGAGGAGGAAAAAAAGTAAGAGAAGCGAAAGATTATGGAAGAAAAGAGAGGAGGAGGATGGGGGGGGGGGGGGAGATCGGAGGAAGACTGAACGAGAAGAGTAGAAGAGGGTTTGGGGAGGATAGGGTCGAGCTCGGTAGAGTCTCCATAAATTATGAACTTTCATAAAATCCCATTAATCTCCAAGTCGCATCATCTCTCTCACTCTCTCGCATGCCGTAGAAGTAGCTATATAATCCCGCGGCAGAAAAAAAAGGAAAAAAAAAACTCGTGCTTGCGAAAAAGTTCCGGCACGCGCGCACTCGAACGGCAATAATGACGATGACTTTGGAAGCGAGAAAAAGAGAAAAATAAAAGAAAAAGATCGTAGACGAGGAAAACG
Organism: Leptomastidea abnormis; assembly: GCA_030522805.1. NCBI lineage: Eukaryota > Metazoa > Arthropoda > Insecta > Hymenoptera > Encyrtidae > Leptomastidea > Leptomastidea abnormis. The sequence continues at coordinate 7,614 of JAPYZE010000062.1, forward strand.
AGCTACTATAGGAGGAGGAAGTTCTGAAAGAGCCACCAGCAGAGTAGTATAGGATATACTTATATCGCATCGCGAATGAAGTTCTCTCTGGCTCGCGAAATATAAGCTTGTATATGAGCTCGAGCTTTTCTTTTTGGATATAAGAAAAAAGAGACGGACAATGAGGTAAAAAAGAAAGAAGTTGGAAAGGAGGGAGGCACGCGTAAGCAATAGGTCACCCAGTCGTATTATATAAATACACACACGTATAAATATACACATAGAGTCATCGATTCGTTCCAGGGTGGAACATGGTAGGGAGCGGCCATTCATAATTTTACAGGCGGCGTAGGCAATATAACGATCCTTATCTATCGCTAAGGTTTTAAACATAATAGGAGAAATGAGCTCGCGCTCACCCTCCTTTTCCCTCTCATTTCAATGACGCTGTATTGCACCAGCAGCAGCTTATACTCCCGCGCAAACGATACTCTGGCGCGAGAATGCAAATTTCAGCCTGCAGTCTCTGCTCTATTGGGTCTGATATGCGCAAGAGAGGAAAAGGCGCAGAGAGGGTGGATGAGGCTTTGTTTAGGCTCATTGTTTTGATGAACGGAAAAAGTTGAGCTGTGGTGTACGCGCAGCTTAATTAAAATGCTCGGGTTCGGTGCAGCAGCAGCAGCAGCAGCAGCAGCGGATGAGCACGTCGACGCAACTATATATACTTTTGATTTTGCCTCTTCTCCTCTCTTTCTCTCTCTCTCTCTCTCTCTCTCTCGATTATCGATCGATATAGCCTATTCATAACTTTGCGCAAAAAAGCGTCCAATTATTCTGTTCTCCTCCCTTCCTCCCTCTCTTCTCTTCTCGCTCGCTCTCTTCTCTACCGATCATTGTGGGAATTATAATAAGATATTGAAGGCAGAAAGCTTACGGGGTCACGGATTTCACTCGGGCTTTTACAGTTTGAAATAAATTTTCTTTCAACTCCAAAGTATATATAATAATAATAATCTGCCAGCGAGTAAATAGTTATTTATTCAAGTTTATTTATTATTCAATTAAAATGAGCAGGAGGAGAGGGAAAAATTAACTAAAATAATAAGAAAACAAAGGGTACAAAAGTTGATTGGAATATTGAAATTCTTGAAAATTGCGCTTTAAACAAAGTTTGCGAAGTAACGAAGTTTAAACAAGGTTTATTACAAAGCAAGACTGAATTGTGTTGGAAGATGAAATGATGCACCGACATGAACGAAAAAAAAGGCAAAAAATGGAAAATAGGAGAGAGAGATGAAGCAAATCTCGCCAAATGAGATGTCGCGATTATTACCGGCAGCAGCAGCACCCCAACATTGCTATAGCAACACGACGCATTCGTTATTACGTACCTCACTCGTATACGAGAAAAAAACCTATCGACACGCGCGTGACACATCGTGGAAAATATGAAAATTTTTACTCTCTCCCTCTATTCCTCTATCCCTGTATATACCCATCTTTTTCCAAGTATGAGGCAACGATAGAAATTATGTGGAGATATGTATTTTTTTTTACTTTTTTTTTGCTATGCTGCAGGCAGCAATATTCGAGATCGTAATATGAGTGATGCATTTTTATCGGATGGTAATTCTGATTGATGGTTAATATTTTTGCGATATATATACATGCTAGACAGAATTTACGATCGACAGTTAACTGCTCCCGATGTTGTTAGCATTTATTAAAGAGGGAGAAAGAGAGAGAAAGAAAAATATGAGAAAAATTCACTTAAAACGTAAATATGATTGTGCAATTTTTATGTTCTATAAATATAAAAAAATTTCGACAAGAAATAGCATATATACAATAATAAAAACTTTATAAACCTTGTCACGATTCTCTGTAAATTCTCAAGAATTTCTCAATTCCGTAACAACTCAATTACAATCTGAAAATCACATTTTGTATTCTCAAGACGTCAATTAATCTTTACGGAGAAGCGCTAGCAGACGAAAAATTGCATCTAAAACATCAATCTCCATTCAAAAAAGCAACCTCGGATTACAGTACCCCTCCAAAAAAAAAGAAACCTCTCTTTATCCTATCGTACAATACACAAACCTTGGTGCTCTTAAAATGCAATTTTCGTTACAAAATCCCACGCTTTCCCGACACTCTAAAGACATCCCCTCCAGGCAGCGACGAGGTGAAAAAAAAGTAAGGTACAGATCGGCACTTTTCCTCAAGGCAAACGTTTCTCTGCCTTATCTCGTCAGTCTGCCCGCTTGTGTCTCTCTCTTCCTTTCTATAAAAGCAGCAGCAGCCGTTTATATGGTACAACCGCCGGGGAGCCATTACGATTTGGAGCACGGTTATAAGACCCGGACGATCCGCGAGTTTTTGTGAGTGGATAGCTTCTCTATCTCTTTCTCTTTCGCGTGTTATAGGTTACAGTGAAGGGGAGAGAGAGAGAGAGAAGGGAGAATTTCAAGCGAGAGCGAAATTTGAAATCGTGAAACGACGCGATAAATCGCACGTGGCGATCCCCCCCTCGAGCTTGAAATTAAATTGCTAGCGAAAATATTAGGCTGGCCATTTGAACGTCCCTTCCACTTGTAAAAGTGGCCGAAATCACTGGCTTGGCCTTACGAGTTGGCGATTCAATTAATAGATTTATGTCTTTGCGTTTCCTCGCGTTACATTTAATCGCATAATTTCGTTAAAATTTTATATAACCTTAGATGTAAAAAGTTTTTAAAAGTGATTGAAGAATTATTTTTTTTTTCAAAATTATATTTGTGTATTAAATTTAAATTATTTTGCAATTCATATTATAATTCTTTGAAGTATGTTCATTTTGATGCAATGGAAGTAATTAGTAATTTAATAAATCGAAAAAAAAATTGATATGAGCATCAAAAGCTGCACATTTTTATGAATGTCATTAAAAATGTTTAAATAGCCATGAAATAAAATTGAAATATTTTTTAATAAACGTAAAACATTATTTATTTTTTTTTTATTCCAAGCATCAAAAGGATTAAAATTTGAATTCTTCAAAATTGCTTTTTAATACCTTTTTTCAATTTGAAAATTTGCGGTTTATCAACATTAAATTTTATTTCATCAATATTTCCAATCGACTACGTATTTTTTTTTATTATTATTTTTATTATTATTGTTATTAATTTTAAAAAAGATCCTTTTCAGGTTGCACGTTTTATATTTTTAAAAATGAATAAAGGCGTATTGCATAACAGAATGGTATAAAACATGAATGCCATAGTAACAACAATGATTCACTTTAAAGTCACGACGATCCTGATCATCATTTAGATTCCGGCAAGTATTTTTTTTCACTCAATTACCTTTAAGCCACTTCCTAGTTACTATAAATTTTGATTTCACATTTAAAATAGCCCGCTAAATATTGTTTTTTTTATCTTTCGCGGTTTGTCGTTATTAGTTTGGCTAATAACTTTTACGCGATCTATTGTACCCAAACCATGTGTAATGAAAATCATAATTACAAGTATACGTAAGCTTTATGTGCAAAAGGTATCAAATAAATTTTTGCTAATAATGATCATTAGCGTCAATTATAACAGGTAAGTGTTTATAAAGGCTTGTTAAAAAGAAAAAGGCGATACTGAATCTAGCGATTTCTTTCTGCACGACTTCGCCATATGCCCACGCTGGGAATATTGATGTTCTCTATGCATCTCATAACTAAACTTTTGCTTTCGATAATCGCTATAAAAATACCTGCGATTCGGCTTGCGCTTGTATACCCAAGTATACCATATAGAAGAAAAAAAAATCGTAATGAATGGATCTGCCTGAGTTATTTCAGTAATTATCTTTTGAATGCAATCTCGTAATACGCGAATACAATTTAGATTTATGATTTTCGAAAGATAGATGATATTTAAAGGTACATCACTTATTATTTTTTCACGGGATTATTCGTGATGTTTAATAATTTACGTGTAATGTGCATTTTCAAAATGTTTATAAAATGTAATTTTTAATTTATAACATAAATTTCATATATAAAATTCAATTTTATATGAACGGAATACATTAAGTTTTTTATGCAACGACCTGATGGATAAAACAAATATTTTTTATTATACATTTTATCAATAAAAATACAGCATACGCATGCATATAGTAAGTTTACATTTATTTTTGCCTCCCTCATCGTCATAAAACTAAAAATCTTTTTTCCCTTTAGAAAAAATAAAAATAAAGAAAAACGGTATATGGCGTCTTTGCAATAACGCTTACATAAGCGCGTTCGCAACAAAAATAAAGAAGGAAATGAGAGAAAGAGGCCTAATACGCGTAAGCGAAGAAAGTAAAGAAATAGGCATAAGAGTAAAAAAGGAGAAAAGAGAAAAAAAGGAAAAGCGAAAATTGCGTGTGGCGGTGGATGAGACGACAACGACGACGACGACGGCGGGGACCTCGAGCCTGTCGTCGTAAATATTTCCCGGAAAAACTCTTTCTTCCATCACGCCAATCTCAATTTCGCCAACCTCCCTCGGCGCTCGTAATATCTTCCTTCGGGCTGCTGGGAAGCCCTCCTCTCCTGGTATAAGCGTTTGTTTTCCTCTCGCTCTCTTTCTCTCTCTCTCTCTCTCTCTCTCTCTCTCTCTCTCTCGACTTTTCATTCGTCCTTTCTTCTCTTCTGTTAAACCCTCCTCTCTAGCAGCTCTTGGCTTCTAGTCCGCCTACACTTTCAAGCGGCAATTTCGCTGCACTCGCGGGCGTCATTGCGAGCGCGAGCCGTTCGACGTGGCAGCCCCGCTCGTTAAAAACTTTTCCGGCGACTCGAGTTTTCTCTCTATCGTGCTTGCACGCGTGGTTGAAAATACGCCTTCTTCTCTCTCTCTCTCTCTCTCTCTCTCTAGACGCGCGATTTTCCGAATTTTTACGGCCGTTCCCTGCTTGCAGTCAACTCGTGGAAAATCACTCTCTTGGTACAGCGAGGAGGTAGGTAAGCAGTAGCAAGAGAGTAGTAGTTGCTTGGTATAAACGAGATGCCAGGAATTTATTACTTCAGGCTTGAAGCCGATAGAAAAAAAAAGAGGATTTTTGAGAGAAGAGGGAAAAAAAAGGTATGGAAGGGATTACCTTTGCTTACTCCGCTTCTATCAACTATACAGCTTCATCCTACTACACCTTTAACTTTATCTCGTCGTTCGCTGAAATTTTTTTCGTCGCGAGAGAGAGAGTTTTAAAAGCCGGCGGCATAACTGTGTAACAAGTAATGTTGTCTTCGAAAGCGAATTTTTAATCAAAGACTAACTTTATCGAATACAAACATGCTCGCGGCTTAATAATACATTTATTTTTTGCAGTATATCTTTATATGCAAAACATGTTATTTTCTTATTATCTAGAAAAAAAATTGTAAAAAATTAATTTTTACTATGAATTTACTAAAATTTATTTATTTTTTGTTTTTGTCTCAATTAATCAATGGAAAGGCATCAGAGCATTATACGATCAATAAAAGTCTGAAACACAAACACTTTAATGTCTAGCTCGACGTAACTCCCTTGAGCTCGCTGACGTTCTGATAGAAACAAACTAATCAGTGGTAAGCTCGTGGGAAAAAACGAGGCAAACGAAATCGACAGACGAAGAAGAAGAAGAAGAAGTATAGTAAGAGAAGAAAAAGAGAAAAATAAAACGGTAAGAAGGGATTCCAACGTCAAGTCAATAAGAAGAAGACGAAGACGAAGAAGAAGAGTAGAATAAGAGAAGGAGTTAAGAAGAAGAGGAGAAGAGAAAGAGAGGAAGCGGTGAGCGAAACGGGTTCGCTGAAATGGGTAGTTCCGCTGGGAGGTTGCCCGAGGAGACGGATGCAGTACACTCAGAGTCAAGAGAGAGAGAGAAAGAAAGAGGACGAGAATGCATTATTACGTCTCGCGGCCACGATGCGCATACAGCTGGCGCACTGAATCTTTAATAATCGAGCTCCCGTGCGATAGGAGTAGCAGCAGCAGCTCGTAATCGTGGGAGATATCGCGCTAGTGCACCCATTTGAAATTAAAAATCCTTCGGCTTTTTTCTCGACACCCCCCTTTATCCAACCCTTTTTTTTTGAGCTGTAATAAATAAGCGCATCGAAGCTATATAGGCACGTGTTCGTGAATTCTGCGTACGCGGAGATGAACGATCTGTCGCGATTATGCGTCTCTTCTACTTCGCGTGTTAGGGAGGGTATAAGGGATGGTAAAGAGAGGAGGGTGATAGTAGGGCTTGATGGATATTACTTGCGTTTACGGGATTGCTGCATTATGCGTGTAGGAAGAGAGCTTTTCATGAACGATCTCTCAACCCTGAGAAGCTACTGCTTCTCTATCTACTATATATCCGACGAAATATTAGAGAATATATATATTCGGTGGCGCTTGTGGTGATAAATTTTTTAGGGTGCACGTTTTCGCGAATATTCGTTTTAATAATCATATTGTATGAACACAGCGATAGTGGATGATATTTTTATTTTTCAATTTTTTATTTTTTAAATCGCGTTTTATGTTTTGATTGATATTTTAAAAATTGTCGAGAATAATTTGATGATTTTTATAATGTTAGGGTTGATAAATATAGAAATTCTTGTTTATTTTATTATTTTATTTTTTTATTTTTTAGGCGATTTAAATATATACATATGTTTTTTAATGTTAATTAGTTAACAAGCAAAATATTAAAATACAAGTAAAAATGCATTTTAACTGGTTTTAATAAAAGCTTGTTATCTTTATGAAAGTTAAAATGATTAAAATCAGAAATTAAATATTTCGCGTAGAAATTAAATTGAAAATTACAAAACATATTTTAAAGACAGAGAATGTGTAATTAAGAAAATGTGTCTAAATAGAACGTCCTGCAACTTTTCAACTAGTTTTATTATGCATTAATTTAAGTTTTCCAATATTATTATTCACTTAACGTTTAACTTCATTTTGTTAATCTTAACTTTCTAAATATTCTCCGGATTAACTTTTATTTAGTCTTTTTAAACTTGTATTTTGTCATTTATAAAATTTAAGCCGCGTGCGTACGCGTCACAAAAACTGGAGCAATTATTTAATTTTAAATTCTTCGTAAATATATATAAAGATTAAAAAAAATATATAATTCATGTAGCAAGAGTGCTATATTTTTATCACACATTATGAATAAATTTTAAAATATTTCAACATCTTTCTTTCTTATATATTCCAATTTAATTATTATTCACATTAAGCGACTCTCGAGTTTACGCTCGAATACCTCATATCTCTTTTTGGAAAGTAATATACTTAGGATATCGATAGACGTAAAAATGAAGAACGTAGGTACGTTTGAAAGTAGGTTCGCGATATCTCAAGAAGTGAGCACATGAATTTTCTTCGCGCGCGCGCGCGTGCATTGTATTATGAAAATTTAATGAATCGATAATAGAAATCGTTTTATTATATCAAGAATAACGTATAGTTCGACTAGGTGGTACCGCTGTCGGAATATCGACATTTTGAATAATGAAAGATATTATACTGACTAATATCCAAATGTACTCTCTCTCTCTCTCTTTCTCTTTTTCTCTTTAAAATTTTTTAAATCGATCCAATCCATCAGCGTAACAAATTAAATTTTAACAAAAATATACACCTTATACATTAACGTTAAATATATACCTCTATAACTTTAGTTTGTTTAACTTGAAAAAAAAAGTTTAAACTTTTCTCAAACTCATCTCAATTCAATAAAGAAAACATTAAATACTTTTCATCTATATACATATATAATATATACCAGTGAGTGCATCTCGATAAATCATTACTTTACAAGCTTACAATTTAAACTACCAGGGAAACAAAATTACAAAACTTTAAAAGGCACAAGCACCAATCGAGCGAGAGAAGAAAAGCCAGACAAAATTAACGTATTGACAAGTAGAGAAGAGAAGCAGCAGCAGCATCCCACAAAACTTCCCACCGTAAATACGTCCGTCCAAAGAAGACGCGGTTCGAAAAAGAGATAGAGAGAAAGAGAGAGAGAGAGACTGCTTCTGGCCTATCATATAATTATCCCCCCCCCCTGCTCTTCCTCTCTCTCTTCTCCCACTCTCAATCACTGGTACACCCCTGCTAAATTTGCGCGCAGCAGCTGCAAAGCCGGTTAATTCACCCGTGATTGACAGACGGACGGTCGGATGGACGGTGGCAGTAGCATCAACGATGGTATAGTGGTAGCGGCAACAGCTAAAGAGAGAGAGAGAGAGAGAGAGATCCTGTCCACTGCGCCTGCTGCCTCGAATGACTAATGAAATTTCAGGCGGTGCGCTATATTCAGCGCGGCTCGCGGCACAGCCAGGTTCTGGTTATAGTGGCGCACCACTTGTCCTCTCGTGTGTGTGTGTGTGTGTGTGTGTACGGAAGTCAAGTTTTCCCTGGCGCCGGCGCTTGGGTGAAAATCAAAGCTTTCCCCCCTTCCCACTTTCTCTCTCTTATGCGACTCGATAAATTATACCTTCCTGGAGCGGACACACTGGATGAGAAGTAAAGGGAATGGGAGAAAGGACTGGATTATCAAGACAAGTCTATACCGCGTATGCGGGGGTACAATGTTGGACCTTGGTCTTTTATTTTTTTTTTGTCCTACGATTCTCTCTCTCTTCCGGACGCAAAACGAAGATGTTATATTTTAATAAGTCATGCTACACCGAACAACACACACACACGTATCTTTTTGTTTTTCTTTTTATCTATTCGAAAAGCAGTTCGTGTTTTTCTTTTATTTTCTTGCGTGAGATATATATGGCTTTGTTTAGCCGATTAGATTCAGTATGGGAGGTATATGTACATGGTTGCATTGAAAATTCATATTTCAGACCGAACTCTCACTGTTCTATTCAATGCACTCCAAAAAAAAAAAAAAAATAACGTTAATGCGATTTCGAGACGTGTGCTCTATTAAAGCCCCCCATGTAAATCTGCACGTTTGTGCTGGGAATGGAGAGAAAAATACGAAGCTTAATCAAAAGTGTATGGTATAAAGCAAGTAGATGTAGGCAAAATATGTAATAAATTTATTATGAAGAAAATATTTTTCTTTAATACTATTTGAATATAAGGATGTTTGTGTCAATTTGTCTTTTAAAAATTAATAAGCTTAATAATAATATGGCTAATTGGAACAATAGTTTTATGTTTTATCAACTTTTTAATTTGAAATGATTTTTTGTTTGAGGTATAAAATAAATTATAATTTTTAAATTTTTTATAAAGTAAATTAACTGATTACGTTATAATAATGAAACTTTTCTTCATAAAAGGTGGACTAATCGTGTGTTCCCAGACTCGTAATACAAGAGCTGAAGATTCTACAGAATGTCCCAATTTGCCTCTATTGCCAATTATCTCTCCAGTCTGCCTGCATATACACATTCGACATAAACATAAATTTGTAATTTGTACAATTTTCGATTTGAATACTGTAATATTGGTTAATTACATTTTGGTTTCGATATGGGGGAGGGGGGGGGGTGGAGGCATGAGAGTCGACTCGATATTGGTTTAGTAATAATGCAAGACGTGGCCACATCAAATCGATTGACGTTTCGAATATTACATAATTAACCTATCAGGTTTTGCAATACTAAATAGCAAATCTAATTTTAGCTCAATTAGTAATGTTACTACGTATTATTATTATTATTTGTTAATATCTGCAAATTTCAAATTATCTATATTTTTGTTTATATTGATAGCCTTTATGGATTATTTACTTAATTATGCATTTTACTGATTTAAAAATTAATTATTTTATAAAATTATATATGTATAAATATAAATTAAAAGTAGACTTACGTTACAAGAAGAATTACGTGATAGTTTTGGAACTTACCTGAAACAGAACAAAAATTATAATTAGTTTATAAAAAAAAAAGAAGAACCAGCTTAAATGTTTGAAAACTTTGTTAATATTAAAATTATAAAATTTCTTAAGTTATTCTCAATCTTTTCTAATTAAAGACCCTGTTAGACCTCAATAAATCTATCTGAAATCCGTAAAAACCTAAAAAAAAAAAAAAAAAAGAATCTTCTCGAAGATTAAAGCTCAAGGTAATCTTACAAAAATAAACTTCGATCGACTATAAAATTTCAATCAACAAAGTTTACAAAAGCCATCCCTGATCCACGTTTCTTTAAAACTCTTCACGCGCAAGTTCATTCGAGTTAAATTAAATTGATGAAATTTCTTAAATGCACTCTAATATTTTTTCGTAAATGATTTTTCTTTAATCGAAAGCTTGCATTTTTAAACCAGCATAGATAATCAATAAATAAATTTATTTAATTTCTTACAATAAAACTATCCGACAATACCACATAATCATAAAGTTCAATTCTCCAACCCTTTTAAAAAAAATTGTACTTTGGACAGTCTATCGAAGTCAAAAATTAGCATAGGTAATTGCATAGTACTGAGGAAGAAGAGGCTCGCATGGAAAGTCAGGAAGTTGCGGTAGTCCGTAAGCAGACCGCGTGCAGCAGCCGAGATTTCGTTCTCGTTGAGCGAAGAAGAGCTTGCTTGCCTGTGTAAGCCTGTGCATATATACTCGCTCTAAAATCAGCGCACGTACATCGGCTTGCTCGCGCGCCAAACTACCCGCAAAACTGGTGCCACCAGAGCGTAGGAAAAAAAAAGTATAAAAGGGATGGGTGTAGGATCAAGAGAAAGAAGAGAGAGAGAGAGAGAGAGGTGCTTGGTCAAAAAGTCAAAAAGGAAAAAATGAAAGAGAGAGAGGCGGAGATATATACCGAACCTGATGTCCGGGATATCTTTTTTTTTTCACGCGACTGTTTGATTAAGGCTGGCGCACGTGTACTTGAAGAGAGATGTAGAACTGCAGATGGGCGTGGACCAGTTATCCTACCAGCAACTATACGATCAACGAGCCGAGACCATGGAAATGCGCTTTCAACAGGCAATTAAATGCTTTCCAGAGTTTGCGGTTGCCTTTTTCTCTTTCTCGTATAGGTAAACTACGTAAAACAGTTGGCTCTGATTTTTTTTCGTTCTTTTTCATGTATATTTGACGTGAATGTGTACTTATTATCAGTTTTTCAAAATTGTTTTGCAAACTTTATTTTTTTTTTACTTTTCATATATTTCTGACTATTTCTACATCGATGTAATAATTTGCATTCAAATTACGATAGTACTAGAAATTGAAAATATATTTTTAAACACTTTTTTCTCGATTCATCGAAAATCACTGCTCATTCGCAAATAATCTCGCACATCCAATCGGACACGAATGGCAGGCGTGCGAAATAATTGAGCGAGATCGCGAGCATCAAAATATGACGCGTTTGAGGGACGCACGATTTCTGCATTTTTCCTGCTTTTTCCGGTCTTCGGCAGCGAATAGTAGGGGGGAAAAAGGGGTTTGACTTGCTCCGGCCACATGATTGAAGCGCGACGGAAGCGAAGCGGAACACACAAGGGGAGGCGCGAAAAACGGAGATATGCTGCTTTTCATACCGAGGGGCCGGTTTTTTTTATTTTTTTCTATTTTTTGATCGAGTCGATGCTCGTGTGCACTCGAAGCACGTCGTGGCCGTGAATTATTTATGGGCTTATTGCACGTCGAAGCGGTCGTCGGATGTTTTGGGTGTCCGGGGCGTTCGATTGGCTTGAAATATTTAAGAAGGACAGCAGCAACAGCAGCTCACGGACGCTTTTGACGGGCTCACGATTTTATTTTGGAGTAGGACGGGCTCATATTGCGCAGTTATAAGGTGTTCTTGTTCAGCTTATTATTGGAATGCATATATACATATATAATATTGATTGGTTGTTATTTTGTTAAAATGATCCCACATGAGCGTATATATGTGGCTGGAATTGATTAACGATGTGCCGATTATCAATCGTGGGAAAGATGATTTCGCAATGGTCATCATTATCATCATCATCATTGCTATATACCCACAGCTGGATACTCTTTCTCGAGAGTAGAATATAATAATGTAATTAAGAAATAATATAATAAAGCTTGCGTGAATTGTATCTTTTGTTTGGAAAATTTTTATTTATTTTTTTTTTTCAAAAATTACACAACGACACGCGATTATTTTAGATGAAAACTTGTTCTTCATCCACGCAATATACATTCATGTATTTGTTATACAGACCTGAGAGAGGTAGGGACGCATATAATTAATCTCCGTTAGAAATATAAATGCTCAATGGACACACACACACACACACACACACACACACACACACACACACACACACACACACACACACACACACACATCCCTATAAGCATCTATCTCTCTTTCTCTCTCTCATTCTACGAAGATGATTGCTAGTTTGCATAACTCATCATCGATTTCCTTGTCCTGCTTACATCCTGTGCCGCGTATTTACAAAAGCCTCAGGCAAACGGTTGGCAATCAATTATTTTAACTAACGATCCAGCCTCCATCCTGTGGAAATGGCGTCAATTTAAAAGCCAAGAGACAAAGGATACTATATATACTCTTCGACTGCATCACTCTTTTTTTTGTTCTTTTTAATACCAAATTCACTTGATAGATGTATGCAACTACAAAATTTCAATGTTTATCCCACAGTCAATATCATCATCATCATCATTATCATCACGTCCAAAACGAACAACATTCAAATGTCAAAGTTCAGAGAGCTTGCACATTATATACCAATCTATGAAAATCAGGTGGGCTTGAAAACAAGTTGAATGGTTGGACAGTCCTGAATAGTAAGTAATACAGAAAAGCTTTGGGCACATAGAAGAGCAGAAACCGACAAAATCGCAGCTATACCAGAGCTTTCTCTCTCTTTCTCCCTTTTCCCCCTCAGCAGCAGCACTTGTATATTGTGGCTGCACGGATACAAAGCCGCGTGTACGCGGGAAGCTGCTTTCCACCTCATACCACCCACTATTACAACCACCACCACTACCACCATTACCGCGACCGCCGCCATTAATTATCGGCGTGTCAATTAATTAAATGGCACGAGGAGGGACTCGACGGCATCCCGTGGTACACGGTGGCGGCGTCCCAGACAGCAGTAACGCAGCTCCGTTTTCATCTATGCACCGCCGTCGGCGCGTATATGTATATAAAGCACAGTCCTCTTTCTCCTCTTCTCTTTCTCTCTCACCACCTTTTGTTTCAATCGCTGCGCTCTAGCTTTCTCTCTCTTTCTCTCTCTATCTCCGTTTATCCACCCTCTCTTCTTTCTCCCTCTAGCTGCCGTTATATGTGCCCCGCGGCGTTGGCGGTGATGGTGGGTGGGTGGATGGGTGGCTATGTAATTTCCCTGTCCTCGTCAGGTTTCCACAATCACCATCTCTCTTTCACATGGTACTACACTGCTACTGCCTGCACACCTGGAGAGTACGCCCTACACACAAAAGCGTTTTCCCTTTTGGTATTCAACGACTAACTCTTCTGCGAGGTTTGTAGCTCACGAATTCGTGGCTATACCACCACCACCATCCATCCATCCATACTCCCTTTTCTGTACTATACATATACATACACCCTTTCCTAGTTTGATGAATAAAGGAATGCACGTGTACTACTGCTGCTGCTGCTGCTGCTGCTGCTACTGTATTGCATACCCCAGAGGCGATTCAAAGTACAAACGAAACTCTATTCTTCCAACAAATGGATATATAACGAAAAAATTTTTTCGACCAATTCAAAACGAATTTGGTTTAAACTGGTTTGCAATATATGACTTTTGAGTATAAGTGAGCTTTTGCTCTCTGTATATGTGTAAATGATTATTAATCAAAATTACTTTGACTTTCAAATATTATTATACATGAAATAAATTTATAATTACAGTATATAGTCAATAATTACAAATTATTTCACATATTTAATGTAAATATCAGCTTTGATTAAACACATTTTTTTTTTAAACAAATATATTACAACTCTATTGAAACAAATATAACAACATTATAAGCAAAGCATAAACAAGTTATGAGAGGTGATGGTTTATACATATCTTCTCATCTCTTTTTCTACCTTCCCTTGATATCACTGGTCCACGTCATTGATCGACAAATGACCGATCAGATATATACTACACATATCTATATATGTAAGCGAACTCTATAATGACTGGCGCTCGATTAGCATCAGTAGCAATCCTATAGATTTCAAAAAATCAGTCGCGCGAACACACTATATAGCTACAGGTAACACAGCGCGCATCAACTCATACATATAATACTCTCCTATACATACATTCTCACTCTCTCACTCTCTTTCAGAGGGCTTTCACTACTAGCCTCGGTACAGCCTTTGATTTCGCGGCCAGTGCAACCGCACCCCAGCCACGCATCGCTAACTCTCTCCCTCTCTCTCTTTCAACCTCGTTCCGTTGGGACGCACAAAGCCCAGCATCCGTTCTACTCTCGTCCTCTCGTCGGCACTCACTATATACACACAGAGTCTCTCTCTCTCTTCTTCTCTTCTCTCGATTATTGCTTTACCGAGAGATCGCCGTCGGTGCGACGATCGGCCGCGCGAAACTTTGCCGACAACTCTCTCTCTCTCTCACTCTCTCTTCTCTTCTCTTCTCTCTTGTGTGTACCTGCGTATATATATTCATCTCGCGTGCACACGTAGATCGTGTGTGGACCCGCGGGGCGAAAACAATTATACACCCCTGAATAAGCACCGCGTTGATTAATTAAGGGATTTTCCGCTTCGTTTCGCTCGGCCGACGTATATATACGTGGTGTAAGCCAGTGGCAGCAACGGTGGTAACGGCCTACGGCTTCTCTTTCTCTCGTATCTCTCTTTCGTTCTCTGCTCTACATATCGATGAAAATTTTCTCTCTCACTATATAAACCATCATCACCAAGCTCTTCTTCTTCTTCTTCTTCTTCTTCTCTCATCGGACCCTTGAATTTACGTTCTCTATTATCCCATACATCGCGCTTACTCGAGAGTTTCAGTCTGTACTCTCATTCTGATTCAATTTTTTTTTCTTCTTTTTTAGCGTAGGATCGATGGTTCTCGTCAACAAAGTTCGCGTTATTTTTTATTTTTTAATTCACCCTTCTACATTGCTTCGTTATGGATTTCCTTTAAGTGGCTGTTAATTATTGATTTCTTTGTTGTACACACTTCTTTTCCGCTACGTGATTCGTTGAGATATATATAAAAAAAAAAAGATGGTAGGAAAAGAGAAATGAAAAAATAATTGAGAATGAGCCCAGACGCGGGTCTATTAATTAAAGCATTTAATAAACTTTCCATTGTTTAGCCGAAAGTAGAGATCCGTAATACATACCTATAATAAAAGACTGCTTTTAATGCTGCCATTAAGAATTTTGATTTTCTCTAAAGTAAAAAAAAAAAAAAATGAAAAACAAGCAAAATCAATTAAGCCGAAAACAATACCACCCTTTTTCTCACTTTATCTCCTTTTCTTTTATAAAAGTGCAAACTCCTTAAAAGATCTTAAAAATTTATTTCGCTCAAATACAGCAGCAGTAGCAGTAGCAGCAGGGCTCAATAGAGGTTTTCACTTCAAGTCAGCAGTCCTGTATCAATCCAATTACCAGAGAAACAATAGGATCACCTAAGAAGAGACGTGGATTTCAACTGAGAGAGGCCTAGACGAGAAGGAGGAGTAGCCATAGAAAGAAAAGATTCGCTCTCTTATTTGTCCTACATAATTACTCTAGAAAAAGAAGAGGGAGGGAGAAGGTTGGATATTCGACCAAAGTGCCAAGCAAAATTTTTTTTCTCTTCGATAAAAGCCTACTTTCTCTCTCTCTCTCTCTCTCTCTCTCTCTTTCTCCTATCTTTAGTAACTCGCGTGAAAAGCGCGGAATTAAAATCGCGTTAGCTTCTCCGGATGCCCCTTTCAATTAGCATTTTTCAATTAAAAGCCGTGAAAGCAGCACCGAGAGAGAGAGAGTAAGAGAGTAGTGGCCCAAGCAAGCTATTCATTCCCCTAAATCGTAGTTTGAGAATATCTTCAACGACTACAACGACGACGATAGAAGGACGCGCTTTCTCTCAAGTGTGCCTCAACCAAGGACTTAAAACTATATTCAAGCACAAGCGCGCACGGGTGGTGCGCAAGCTCTTCTGCGGCGCGTTGTTGTCATTCAAATCTGGCAAACTTTGATGAATAGAACGCCTTCATTTCCCTCCACTTTATCCTTCCTCACTCAGAGAGTTTGGATAAAGCGATTTTGCTTCGGCTATTCTGTTTTTTCTAACTACGAAGTTCCACTGGTTTATTGAACGGCTTTAGCTTCAAAAGCCACTCTCTCGACTTTCGATTTTTCTTGTCAGAACCAAATGGAAAATGACGTTTTTAGAAATGTTGATTTTGAAATGGCTTTGAAAGTATAAGGTCTATTTAATGTATTATTACTAACTAAAAATCTATACTGTTCAAGCACTAACTTATAATTTAATTAAGCATGTATAAATTATTTTAATCAAAACCACGTCCAAAGAAAAGATGAAAACTATTGCGCAAGTTGAGCTTGCAAGTTCAAAAATAATAAAAATTAACTAGCCGGAATATTCAAGCCAATTCAAAGTTAATTTTTTTCAAGTGCATTAAGCTCCTTAAAAAAATTATCCGAATAAGAAAACGAAGAAAAAATAGCTGAAATCCAAACTCCAGAGAGCGCGTGAGTTAATAACTAAATTTGTTCCTTCCTCACGCGCATCTCGACGACCCCTTGGGCCGTTAAAGGGTCTATACACACGCTAAACTTCAACATAGGCGGCGGCGGGCTAGACTGGATGAAAACCTAATTTTCCCCCGGACCTACCAAGCAACGACCGCGCGTATACACAGAGAGAGAATCGTCGGGAAATCTGGAAATAAGTAATGAACGAAATTAACGGCGGTGTACTGGGTAGAGGAAAAGGGAAGGAGGAGTGAATAGGGTAGACGTGCGCCGGCTAATAATGAAATACGAAGGACGACCACGCGATCT
Source organism: Leptomastidea abnormis (assembly GCA_030522805.1). Lineage (NCBI taxonomy): Eukaryota > Metazoa > Arthropoda > Insecta > Hymenoptera > Encyrtidae > Leptomastidea > Leptomastidea abnormis. Next base: position 24,611 of record JAPYZE010000062.1, read on the forward strand.
CTCTCTCTCTCTTTCTCCACAAAGAGGTATAGTAGAGAGACGGAAGAAAGAAGAGTCACGGGAAAACGGCGCCGGAGCGCACCAGGGATATAAATAAATTTAAGAGAGAGAGAGAGAGAGAGAGAGAGAGAGAGAGAGAGAGAGAGAGATAGCAAGAGTGCGCGAGTCGGGACTTCCTGCTACGTCCGGGGGAGGCTTGCTAAGTTCGAGCGATTCGCGAGACAGGCGGAAATAAATCAGCGTCGATCTCGCGATTGAAATAGCGTATAGTCTTTCTCTCTCTTTCTCTCTCATCCATGGCTTGAAAAAAAATCCTTCAACCGAACATGGCTCATTCGCTTTAGCGAGTGAAGGGCCGTCCCGGACGTGTACCTCTATATCGCGTAGCCGTCTTTCTTTCTCTCCTCCCCCTCTCTCTGGTTTCACCTGCGATTTTCTTGAACTGCAAAAGAGAGGGAGAAGAACGATATTTTTTTATTTTTTTTTTTCAAGAGTGCAAGGTTTTCTTATATTAATCGCTAGCGATTGTTTCGCGAATGAGGTACTGAGAGAGAGAAAGAAAAGAATGAGAGAGAATAAGGCATGTTCGTATGTGAACGGGTAATTTATTAAATTAACAGAGGAAGAGAGAAACAGAGACTTAAAAGAACGTGAAGCTTTACGTTTTGTCACGCATATAAATTTCCGTCGATTCGGCAGATATATAAATGTATCCTCGTTACATTGCTTATCTAACGCAATTTTTTTTTTTCACTTCACAAAATTACATCTATTATTCTTATAATTTATAATAAAAATATTTTTCTTTATTTTATTTTTATTCTTCCTTAAACTAATTCACTTATTAAAAATGTATATATACGCAATTGAGCAAAAAGCTCGATATAAAAAATTCATCGATGTCAAGAGAAAAGATAGAAGCGTGAGAGAAGGAAGCGCAAAAGTATCACGGTCTCTCAAACGCGACGAAAAGTTTAAAGTCGTACATTTAATTATCCGCCAACACCAAGCTTGAAGACATCAGAAGAGACAGGGTGTGAGAGAAAAGTAGTAGTAGTAGTAGTAGTAGTAGTTAGTATAGTGCCGCGTGCTGAAATTAAGTAACTCGTTAAGTAATTGAATAAGCGACGATTTCACGGGCGGTTTCTTTCTCCTTCATAGTAGTAGTAGTAGTGTATGCTAGTCTTTCAACAAATGTATACACACACACACGCACACACACACACATACACACATAGTTACAGCTCATTCTCCCACGTGAGCAAGAGAACGTCAAAACAGAGAGAGAGAAAAGAGCCAAGAGCGAGTAGTACGCGTTCGCAAGCAAACAATGTCGAGGCGAGCTGTTGAGAGAGAGAGAGAAAAAAAGAGAGAATCGCACTGGAGGCGATTAAGCCAACAATCCTAACCCTCTCTCACTCTCTTCTTTCTCTCTCTCTCTCTCTCTCTCTCTCTCTCTCTCTCTCTCTCTCTATCTAGCGCGTTCACGCGGTGCACAAGCAAGCATACCCGCGTAAATGCGTTCTTCCCGCGGCTAGGCTTTTACTTCAACCTACTCGTTCTACAGCGATTAGGCTGATTTAGCAGCTGATTTGCGCTTATACTATCTCTTTCCTCTCTCTCTCTCTCTCTCTCTCTCTCTCTTTCTAGGCTTTCTGCGTGTGCAAACGCGCTTCCTCGTTCTTATCGATCGTGCAAAACGCTTTTCCACACGCCACATACACACTCACACATACACAAACATACAAGGGACTCCAATTTGTTTGCACATCTAATCTTGATCTAATCTTTTTATTTTTTTTTTATTTTTATTTCTTTCACACAAAACCTGCAATTTTCACACGCACATTGAATATACATATACATTTTTTTTTTCGCTACATCATCATCATCATCATCATCTAAAGTGCGTAATAGTTTTGTTGCTTGTTAATTAATACTATATATTAATTTCATAATATATCCGGAGGCAAACAAAGATTATCGTGTATATGAAGGCGTGCAAGCATCGCGTATTATCGAGTTGTAAAGTCGTAACCGTGAAAGATCAACAACATGAAAGAGAGAAAATAAGAAGAAGAAGATGATGAGGTTAAGATATATAAGTATGTATGTTGGAGAAGTGCCAGGACTTTTCGAAAGCTAAAACGCCATTTAAGCAGTAGTAGTAGCTCGCGAAAGTCTTGCTCAGCTATATAACGTCGATGAAAAGTTGCAGTGAATATCACGTCGATTCATGTTCGACTGAGGGGCTTCCCAATTAAAGCTGCAACCAAACTACGTCTTATGCACATCGAAAACTGAAAGCTCGTGAATTTTGTTCCGTTATATATTAGTTTATCGGTAAGCTTTTCGCGTACCCTATTTTAGTTTAAAAAAAATCGATGATGAAGAGGTAAAGAAAAGCCGAATATAAAAAAAATAATAGAATGGGGTTGCTAAAGAGAATTTTACAACAAACCTTAGCTTGTGTTCGTTTATTATATATGAGTCGTGGATGGAAGTTCGGGGGATGGTGTACAAAGCAAAAAAAAAAGACTAAACCATATTTTCCAGGGCTCTAATATAATATCAAGACTCTAATTGGCCACGAGTTGGCCGTAATCCTTATTTATGGAAGCACACACAGTATTGGGAGACGAGCTACCTCGTCTAAAAGGTCCATCGATATGATTTTTCTTTCCTCCCCATGCCTACTTTTTTTTTTTTCTCCGCGACCTGATCACTCCCCGGTCCTTGAGCTTGATGGTAAGGGAGAAAAGAAGCACAGAATCGAAGAGAAAGATCCAACAAGCCCGGGGATATACTAAGTATCGATTCCACGTCGTTGAAAAAGGGGAGAAAGAAAGAGAGCTTCTTTCCTCTTCCTTTTTCTTCTTCGGCAGAACAAAACGATCCGCTTAAACGTGCTTAGCAAGGTCTTTTTGCTTGCGGATCTGTTATTCTCCCTATCTGTCTCTTCTTCAGGTCTTTTCTTTTTTTTTTTCATTTTTCTCTCAGCGACAGTTACAAATCGCGAGGTTATTACGCGATAATTTTGCGCGACGACCGTGATAGATGCAAGCAACGATGGCACGTTTGCTTAGCTCGATTTCAACGAAACATTAAAGATTAACGACCGGCGCTTACAACTACTACTACTACTACTCTCTGGGAAACTGCTGCTGCTGCAGCTACGTCGTATAATCTCATTTTTCTTTACGTAGTTCTCTTTCTCTCTTTCTCGATCTTCGTTTACTGTATATAAAAACGCATCGATGACGAAGATGTCTTTATGGGAAATAAATTTTAGCGATAACGAACTTTCGAATGAACTCTACTGCTTTATGAGCTTTAATTAATAGAATGTAAAAATTGTTATTTTTTTTTTATTTCAGTATATAAGATTAGTTATAGGCATATACTTGAGTTCGTTAAATTTTCACGTAAAAGGAAAAGGTTTTATATATAGACTGCTTGGAGTTTGTAATAAAAGTTTTTTCCATGAAAAGAGAAAATAATATTAATAAAAAAAAAAAAATTCGTTTGGTTGTAGAAAGGAATGAGAGTTAAAGCTACTGCTTGCTATACTGGTTATAGATAAATTCAGTTGCACATGGAGTCACGCATTATCAAATGAAAATACATTAGTCATTCTAATTACTCACATGTAATCTATGAATGAATATTCGATTGAATCACGTATATCTAATTTTGATGTTTCAAATTACGAGAAAAAAAAATGCATATCCGGTAATTAAGATTCTATCGTGTTGTAATAAAAAGAAAGATTTTTTATATAGTTATGACATTTTAAACTTATCAAAATAGTTTTTTTTTTTTGTTTATTTAATATTTTGTTATTTACCCATTACACTAATTGGAAGTAAAGAGGTTAAAATTCATAAATTTATGTCGTTAAAAAGGGGGAAACAAAGTTTTTGAAAAACTTTTAATTTAATTAAGTCGTGTCTTAAAATCTTTGGACGACACACCTTTTAACGAAGACGTAGTAAATTTTTCGAAAAAGTCATTTGCATAAAATAAAGTTAGGTCCCCTTGCTCTAATTTCAATGCTGAATCCAATTTTCTTTAGTAGACACTTGGATTAAATTAAATGAAAAAAATATAAAAAATTCTTACATAAAAAAAAAACAAAAAAAAAAATTATTAAATAAAACAGTAAAAACCAAAAAAAAAAAAAAAAAAATTCCGAAAAGGGTAAGATCAGTCTTAAGCTAGTATATACAGTAAAAGTCTAGTTCTGCAAAACACGGCATATATACTGCCCGCGGCAAAAGCAAGTATAGGAATCGATTACGAAAGGAAAGCGCACTGGTGGCCGCGTACATACATTCACACACACACGCATAAGATCGTCCCAGGATAAGATCGCTTCATTTTTTTTTTCTCCATAACGAATAGTGGCTAGAAATTTCTCTCCGCAGGCTAAAACCCCATATACTGTATAGCTAACCAGCCAACACATATACATCCATTGAGAATTTTTGTCATTCTCCTCGCGCGAAAACAATGCAGCTTTATATATAATATGAACACATACATACACACATGTGCGTATAGTCTATGTGCTCGCGGAAAATTCTCGGCGTTGCGTCACGTATACACACGGCGGTCACTATATAGCTGCTGTGGGCTTAGCTTAGCCGTTTCTCGCGTCTGCGGCGTTTTATTTGCTCGAGGCCGTACTTAGTCGTCGTCACACGGCTTTTCTGCAAAGAAATGGATATAGATACGTGCGAGCTTACGGGACAAGGGGGGAGGGCGCCGGGGCCAGTTCTCTCGACAATTAAGAGTTCGAGTACGAGCCGATGCAGCGAGCATATAAAGATGGTCACCGACTATAGACACATACACGTTATATATCGTGCTATACCTATACTGACTGCTACCGTTGCTTCTGCAAGTGAGTGAGTGAGAGAAACCGCGTTGAGCAAGACGGATTTTATTTCGTTTCTGGGAAGCGACCAGCCGTTTGTTCAATTATTTTTAATGCCTGGAAAAACGTGTTTGGCTTTTATGATGTGAGTAGGAGAGGTCAGAGAAGAGGAGGAGGGTAAGGGAGGATGGGTCATATATATATATACTTATACATATAATATGTGTCTGTGTGTGTGTGTGTGTGTGTGTGTGTGTGTGTGTGTACTCAATGTTAATTGCTTCAGGAGAAAATAAACTCGTTCCCCCACGCGACTTATACTGCCAAGTTATACACCTATTATTCGACAGGGAAAATTCTGAAGCCTATTTTACGTCGAAATAATAATGAAAGTATTAAAATCGTGAAAAACAGATCGATGTGTTATGCATTGAGAACGCAGTAAATACAATAATCATGGTTATATAGAGAGACAAGAGCTTTGTGTATATAACGTATAAATCAATTTCCGTTTCTCAAGCCTCTCAAGTAATATATTTCACAAGAGACTTCTCTCTCTCTCTCTCTCTTTTCTGTGCATTGGTCTTAAGAAATGCTCGCGCAGATGATAAACCGATAACTTTGTCCGGTTGAAGTGTTATATACAGTATTAATGTGCTATAAGCTATATAAGCACGCGCGTGATTCGAGTCTTGAAAACGCGCCGACTTGGAATTACCGGCGCTTTCATTGTGCGCGCATTTGCTTCGATTTCTCGCGCGCGCTCTCTTATAATATATATAGAGTACCAGATATGTATATACTGTGTTAAGTTATAAGAGCGGAGGCGCGAATATAAGGTGGGATAGAAAATTTATATATTGAGACTCTACTGCTGTTGTGCGGATATACATAGTACGTTCACACCGGATAGAATATATACCTCAACGACGTGTCCTCAGATTTATGCATATTGCGAAAAAAAAAAAAAAAAAATTGTGTATAGCTGCAAAGCTTTTATATGTAGGATATCGTTTGAAGTATATAAGGGCTCGCGACTACTAATAAATGCACACGGAATATTTAATGAATTCCATAAGCTTCGTATATATAGCTATTTGATATTCAGTATTGGCCCGGATAAAAAATGCCTGATATGCAGCGTTATATTGTAGCTTTGACTCTGCGATTTCGAAGGGCTCAAACTCAGAGAAGAGATGCACTTCACCCCCCCTTTTTTTTTGTCTGATTATGTAGATTTTAAATGAGAAGCAAAAAAAGCGAGCTTTTCCATCGTTCAGAGAAGACTACTGAATTTTATACCGAAAAATATACAAAGATGAAAAAAAAAAAAAAAAGATTCACGTTTTAGCCATAAATTTAAGGCGTCGCAAGACAAACATTGATATTACGGCTGATGAATTTTTAATTTTTTTCGCGGATAGGTAAAAACGTACGAAATGAACGGATAGACAGACAGACAGACAGACGGGCGTTCGTTCTCGCACACCCGATGACACGCTTAATTCTTTCGTGACCCACTTCCTGACGTTCTCTCTTTCTCTCTCATACTCATACTCGCTCAGATAGGCGGGCCACTCACCAACTGAGCGGAGAGTTCTCATGATAAATGCGTCCCTTTCCGCGTGTGTGTGTGTGTTTAATGGAATAATAAATCAATCTATCAGCACAATGATTTAACGTCCTATTGGCTAAATCTTTTTTTTCTCTTTTTTTTTTTAACTAGCATTTGCGATTTTTTTTTTCTTTCAATTGTCCGCGTTTACGTGGAAGCATCGATAAATCATCAATCGCAACTCAAACAAACGCATAATTTAACGAGCTCGCAAGCGTAAATAATGTAGCGAAATCACGGGAGAGTCCGGCGCCACACAACCAACAAATACATACACACACAAACTCAATCTCATCGGTTAAAATGATCAGCGTATACATATACGTGGGATACATGTATCGTGTGTGTGTGTGCAGTCGAAAACCAAGCGGTAACCCGTTCGTCTCCATTACACCGGCGCTTAGAAGCGCTTATCACTCCGCGCAATCTCACTGAAAGCGAATCTATACATACTCCCAAGAGAAAGAGAGAGAGCAAGTATGCAGTCCAGTAGTAACAGAAGCATGTAACGGAGAAGAGAGAGTGAGTGAGAAGGGGATTAAAAGTAGAAAAAAAAAGACTGGCACGCGCTAAATCACGGTCCAAATAGTCTTTCAAGTCTCTCTCTCTATCTCTCTCTCTCTCTCTCTCTCTCTCTCTCTCCCTCTCTCTCTCTATGTATATATGCAATAGTGGTAGCACATACAGAGTGTATATACAGCAATAGCAGCAGTAGCGCACATACGCGCACGCCGTCCAAGGACACCGGTAGCGGAGAAAGCTCGCTATACTATACTATACACAGGAGTAGCGGCGAACAGGGGGGGTATATGTATGTATAAGACTTGATCGTCTTGCAAGATCCTAGAGAAAACCCACGAGCCATATAACCCAGATAGGAGCCGACGCGCGCGCGGTGAACGTGGAGGCTATATAAGCCAAGAGAGTAGTATAGGTACCTATATATATACGCTCTCGCGCTTTATCTCGCGCCGCTGCATATCGGTGGCGATCTCGATTGCTTGCTCCTATACTTCTCTACTACCCCGCTCCCTCCAACTTATCCTCATCCCATAGCGTCTCTCTTTCTCTTTCTATACTTCCTTACCCGAGGGGGATGTATAACGGCGCCCCCGTGCTTACTGATAAAAAGTGTGCACACGGGCCAAAGTGCCGTGTATTTTCGGGGCTAAAGAGAGAGTGAGTGGCGAAAGAGAATCGAGGGGGATAACAGGTTGGTAGCCGGATAACGGATTTGAATGGGTATTTTCGGGAAAACGAGCTAACTCTTGGGCTCTATTTCTCTCTTTTTTTTTTCTTTACTCGGGTCGCTGAAAGAATTGCAGCAGCTATGCTTCTAATCTAATGGGGCTATTTTTTTTTTTTTTTTTTTCAAGCTTGATATAATTACGTACTATTAAGAGAAAGCCGTAAAGGAATAATAGGTATTTATTTAGCTGGAGAGCGTTGATTTCACGCTGTGTGCAACTTTACCTTTTATCACACAACAATTGTAATTTGCATATTTAAAAAAAAAAAAATAAATAAGTAGCTAGAGCGCACTCAAGCTCAACCGAAAAGAATATATATAATGATACGGTCTAATCTAATCAAGGATATATTTTGTTTTCATTTTGTGCCTACGAAAATTGTGCAAGAAAAGAAAAAAAATATAGCCATGGGGTGCCGTTGTGGCTGATAGATAAATTATTCCTAAAATAAACTCAAGTACGTTTTACTGTGTAATCATTCAATCACGAAAATTTATAATCGAAAAAAATTTTCTTTTCTCATCTTATACTGATATTTAAGCTTATGTAGTATAGTAAGCTTCTAATCGGCGTTGCAATATTCATTTGTTGAGAAATATTTTATATACTTCCGCTTTTACGTGATCGTGTGCTTAATGTGCGATTTTTCAGATATAGGACTTTTTTTTCTCTTTCTCTCTATAGCTTCACCGAATGTCGTTTGTATGGAAGGCTTGCGCAAGTACATGGGAAGAAAGGATATGCTCGTTTATCTTTATTACTGCTGTTGCCTGTCATAAAAACTCACGTAGATGCATTAGGGTTTGAGCTTTTTGCTGCTTTGTATTGCAATTTAATTGATTAAAGATTTTTTTTTTCTATCCTATTATAAACTTGTTATGATGTTGATGTTTGATAGAAAATATTTAATTATTAAATAATTTTTTTTAGAATTTTCTTTTTAATTAAAAAAGAAAAAAAAGAATTGATTAATAAAAATATGTTATAAATTATAAGTTAATCGAAATCTCAATTAACTTTATCCTAAAACAGAATTCAATAAATAATTTTCAAAAATAATCTATAGACTAATTAATCACAGAGAGTAAAAATAGTTGTCACGCCAGTCTAGCCTTAATTAAAATTACGAAAATCAATGCACTTTCATATATCCAACACGTATTTTAAAGATTAATTTTCAAACGCAATTTATTATTTTCTTCTTTTTATTTAGCCACTATTTATATATTTTTTTTTGCTTTTAGCAAAACATTCCAATTAAAAGATCGTCCTATTAATTCGTCGTTCCATTAAAACTGAAGCTCACTCAAAAGAGCGAGTAGAAAAAAAAAACAAGAATAAAAAGCTTCAGCAACAGCATGGATCAAAAATTTTACCAACAGTCTGCTCGACACACGACGAAACTCAATTTTGTAAAACAATCGTCGTTGCAGGAGAGGGAAAAGAGGAGGCAGAGACTATAGGGAGTGGGTGGAGGTGTAGAAGAGTTTGTACGAGCTTGGTCTCTCTCTCTCTCTCTTTCGAGCAAGTGGCCGTCAGTCGACCAGTGAAAATCGCTAATCCGCGCACGCCACTCTCTTTCCTCGTGGCGAGGCGGTAATTGAAACGGCGCCCATAATTAAAACTTCTAGATGAAAACGGCAGGGGAAAAACCTACCACCTTCTTCTCTTGGTCGCACGCGAAATCTCGCGTTCCACAACCTAGCAAGCAAGTGCAAAGGAAAGGTTTATAAAAAAAAAGGAAGAAGGGGAAAGTAATAGAGAAGGTGAGGTAAAAAAGCTCGAGAGAAGTTGCGAAACTATGCGCATTAAAGAGGCAAAAAAAAAAAAAATGGAACGTCGGGCATTATGCAGGCGACAATAAACTTTAAGAGCTTCTACCTACCGTCGAGGACCGGAAAAGAGGTAGACGCAAACAGAGAGTAACTTAGTAACTAACGGTGAAGTTGAAGAGGGGAGAAGAGTAAAAAAAATAAAGTTGAAAAGCCAAAATTTGGAAAATCTGGGTTTTGAGAAATTTTGTGAAAATTTTGAGAATCAAGTATACAGTCTTTACTCACATGCTATTTTCATTACGCTTCTTTTACCTTTTTCACTTCATCCACACAACCTTTCTTCGTAAGACCATTCGAAACTTTTTAATTGCAAAGCTTGCCATGCCCATCCAATTTACGTGAATAGCCTTTCTCAGCCTCCTCATTCATACGTGACGATTTACTCTCCTTCTTTTCTCTTTGCTTCCTTTTATCGCCTCGTTTTTTTTTTCAAACATCCGCTCGAATGTATATATACGTATATGCCCTACTGCAGAATTCAAGCGTGATGACACTTTTTGATTGACGTGTCTTTTCGTCACTTGGATGCAATTTTGTTTATTTCCACACATTCAATCGTGATTTATTTTCTCTTTGTACCTTTTATCACTTTGCAAGCATTTTCTCATCTTCTCTTCTATATCCGAGAGTTAGGTGGGTTGCTGCTGAGCTTCGAAGGACTTGCGAGACTAAAAGGTTGCACGAAATGCTCGATGCGTGTATGTACGAATGTGGCGAGTTGTGAGCTGTGTAAGGGTAAAGAGGAAGAGAGTAGAGCCAAAGTCGGAGAAACTACGACGATTTACTCGGGTAATTCAATCAGTAGAATCGCTGCTGGAGAAAGCCAAGGTTCGCTTATACGTAGCAGTACTAGTAGTAGTAGTATACACACAGGGTGTGGCGTTGGAAAATTCCCCTTTTGCAAGCTCGTGGAAACCCATAGCTACTTCTTCTTCTTCTCCTTCACAATTACCCGCTATTACCAATGGTAATACTTTGGTCTCTTTCCTCTTTCTCTCATTGCTCCGAAATGAAATATTTTTATGAAAGTTTTCTCGCACTGATGAGCGTCGCTGCTTCTGCGAGCCAAATTGCTTCCGTAAAACGTGTCTCAAGTTTGCTCATAAAACAAGAACACACCATCCACCTATACCCACCCACCCACTCACCCTCTTAAAGCTTGTCGCATTCTCGTAATGGCTCTACTACTTGAGAAAATATTTATCCTTAATCAAAAAAATCTTAGCTCTGTGTGTGTATGTATGTATGTATGTATGTCTTACAAGTATTTCGTAAAAATTTATTATGATTTCGTCGTAAAATTTTTGTTTTATATCTTTTCCTTCTCTTTTTCTCTCACCTGTGTTTATATCGATAAAATTAAAGAATAAAACGATTGGATATTTTTACTCGAAGAACCAATTTCAAAAAACTATTTATAAAAATTCAATGATTATTTTTTCTCTCAACAAAAATTTCAGACAAAAATTCGACAAAAAAAAAATAATACAAAATCAATAAACATCAATTTTCTCATGGCATCGGTAAAAAAGACCTCAATTACCTGCACCAATGCGTGGTGAAAAAAAAAAGCAATTCACCTGTCTTATCGCGAAAATTCCTCAGGCACGGATAAAAGAAAATAAAAAAAAACACCCATACACACATACATACACCCATATAAACCCAAAGCGACAAGAAAATCCCTCGACCAAAGAACGAGAAGGGAGAAAACGGCAACAAGGAAGCCGAGAGTATGGAAGGAGGAACAAGAACAAGAAGAAGAAGAAGCCATATATATACACAGCCATACACGTGCAAGCCATACACGCCCCAACCGAGCCGTATAGAACAGCCCTAACGTCTCTCTTTCTCTCTGTACCATCACCCCTGTTCCTGGAGCTTCAGCGCTGCGCGGTGCAAAGTCGGTACACAGGCGGCGCGGTCACGCAACGCCGTAACTTTCGGCGGAAGCGTGTTTGCGCGGCTGCCTCTCTGCAATAGCAACAGCAGTAGCTAGTAGCAGCAGCCTTCGGAGGATTCGTCCGCTCGCGGTTCACGAGCGTATATATACCTCCATCCTCCCTCTTCCCCTCACTTCGTCACGTGCGATCGTATAAGCCGGGCAAGGGATCCCGAGAGGGTGGATGAGGTAAAGAGCGGAGGGGTTGGTATACGCTCGCACGTAGCTAGGTATAGCGCTGGGAGTCGTTAAATGCGCCGCGCGCATCCACGCCTCGGCATAAGCGATCGATCCTTTTCATCCAAGCCACCGCCAACGCCACCCTCCGCCTCTCGCCTTGCTCCTGCTCTCTATATGTGCGTCTACGTGCACCTCCAAGCCTGGGCTTCCCTCCCTCCGTAACCCAGGTGCGCGGGGTTCTACTACTACTACTACTACTGGCTTCCAGCAGCCGCGCCTTTATAGTGCGACTAGTATAGGACTGATGCATATGTCGCGAGGGGATTTTGTGTATCTTTGGATTTTGAAAGATGATGATAAGGACTTTTTGAAAGATAATCTGATACATGTGGATTGATGATATATTTAAAGAATGAGATAATATTTTTGATTGGTTAATAAGGAAAATACAATTTCTTTTATTTTTTAAATAAATTTTTGAATAATAGATTTTAATAAATGTTAAAATATCAAATTTCCTTTTATTTACAGTTGGAATATAATCTATACCCTCGCTTGAAAATATCGTTAATACTTAACTTAAAAAAGATGTGACGACGATAAAAATATACGTCTATTGGAAAGACCATTTTAAATGTTAATTCATATTTTAAGTGCTTGTACTTCTTTTGGGATTATAAATTTTTAATAATGTTTGAGAACTGTGACCCGAATGAATTTGTAATATTTGCACTTTTGTAAATTTCTTGCGAAATATTTTATTTTAAATAATATGTATTCAAGATAACAATTTGAAAGAAAAAAAAAATAATACGTTGGTAAGAAATTGTTAAGTACATTATTAACGCTTTATAAATAGTAAATGAAAAGGTAAAAATATGAAATGATAAAATAAACCAATTTGAAAGCTTGGAATATTCGTATATTTGACCTCTATTATGACATATACTGTAGACGGTATCGTATTTTTTTCTATCCCAAGATTAACTTTTAAATAACCAATACTTTATCCTGAAACCTTTCAGTATTTCAAGATATAATATGTATAAAAAGCTACAGAGAAAAGATCAGATAAAAAAAAAAAGGTTGAATAAAAATTGCACGAGTTATCCATTCTTATAAATCTATCTATTATAATTTTAAGAACCAATTTTTTTTTTTTTTCAAATTCAACTTTACTATCTCATAAATTGAATAATCTCAATAAAAACGATCATATCCAAAAAAAAAAAATAAATTTCCAAGTAAAATAGACATACGTGATATGATTAAAAACAGAGGTAGAGGATATAGATATATATCCTGAATAAGGCTAAAAAAGTAATCCAAGAAAAACGACCACTCTACAGGTTCATAAACAAAATTTGAAGCATCCCTCCCCCATCTTTTCTTTCGATCCTACGACCTTATCCCCGTTAGAACTTCAGCATTCAACGACGTGAGTTATCGACACCCATCTTAGCTCAGGATAAAAAAAAAAAACAGCCAGCGACGATTTACTTTTATGATTATCGTCTTACACTCCTCCTCTTTACAGCCCCTCCCCTCCTCATTCTCAACTCTTTTCTATATAGTAAAAGCGTCGAAGGGAGGCAAAAACTTCCCAAGGGATGAAACTTGTGCTTAGAACTCATGGGTTAGGATGTATACACACACCCTGAAAAATTATACGTACGACGACGACGACATGGACGCGTCGTTTCGCGCAATTATTGGCCATCAGCCGTCATTTATTCCCGCCGCAAACTTGTTTTACGCTTTTCCACGTCCACCATCAGAGCAAAGCCCTCGAGCGACGCATGTCTCTCTCTCTCTCTCTCTCTCTCTCACTCTTCTTTCTTTTAGCCGTATGTATACGTGTGAGCTACGTGCAGGATAAAAAACGCACAACACGAGTCGAGAGAGGATGAGGCGACGGTTCGTGACGGTAAGCGTTATTCGATAATCCATGGAGACACACACACACACAAGGTCTAGAAGTGGAAGACCAGCGACAGTCAGCTTTTGTCTTAACGCCCTTTTAATTTCTTTGCGGAGAGAGAGAGCCAAATGTGTATGTATATACGCGTATACAGGTATTACCCTCTACTCTAACCAAGCTTACTTCTCTCTTCCTTACACTCTCTCTTCTGCTCTTAGCAAGTTTCTGTGTTGCGAGCATTAGCGCTAAGCGGGGCTGGTGTAGATCGAGTTCGGTCGTCTCGCAACTGAAATTTCGTGCGCTACCCTACTACTACTACTACAACTACTACTACTACCCATACCATACGATTCCCGAGTTAGAAACTTGAATTGCCTGCTCGTAGGGATAAATCGTAGTCGCTTGAAGCTGCCAACTCTCTCTCTCTCTTACATTTTCTCCGATTTACGACATCAAAGCACCCCCTTCTTTCGACGTTACCGCTCGCGCTAAGAATTTTTTCTAAAGCTATCCCTCTTTCTCGGTTGATATCACGATCAATTCGAAATAAAGAACCTTTGACTCTATATACCGCTATAAAGAATTATGAAAAATAGTGCTCGAGATACCAAACGAGCTATATACACCACCTATACATAAATATATATAAAAGGAACCGCTGCCACAGTAAAATACTTATCCATTTCAACATTATAAGAGCGATAATCGTATAGTTGTAGTTGATAGTATATACCTATAGAAGTTTGGTCGCGTGATTATCGGCTTCTCCACGTCAAATTGGATATATATCTTGTTTCCCTTCCTAAAACTAAAACCGTCAATTATCAGAGGAGGGCAATACAACGTAGTCTGACAGTGCCCCGGTATTATCTACTTAAAACACATCATGCGTTGGAATATAAAGGTCGCTAAGAGCTGCGAAAAAATAAGTGTGAAAAAAAAAATAAAACAGAAACAACGACAACAAGTCGTAGCTTGAAAAAAAAAAATGTATAATAATTATACCACACTTAATACCTCTATATTTTGCGAGAACTGCTCTCGTACTTTCACCCATCATCATCATCAAAGCGCATATTACAGTACCTATACATATCCCAAACCTGTGAGTGTCAACGTTAGTATTATATCTCTATAGCATAGCTATATTCGCAAAGGAAAAGTCGATGGTGGTGTTGGTAGTGGTATGGTAGTATATGGTATATATAGTCAAGGTAGCTGCTGCTCTCTCAATTTGAATAATTCAGAGTGCGTGCAGGCAATCGATGAGGCGTGTACAAGCCACACTTATCGGGCTACCGGCTCTTGCTGCTTCACGGGGGTCTCTTATATACATATATACATGTAGCAGTATATATATATATGAAAGTGTATATAGTTTAAGTCCTTTTGCTCGCGATAAGAGAGGCGCGCATCCCACCATCATCATGCGCATAAGCAAACCCTGCTATATCCTTAGAGCTGCTAATTGCGTCTAATCGAGCTACCGGGCGGACCTTCTCTCTCTCTCTCTCTCTCTCTCTCTCTCTCTCTCTCTCTCTCTCTCTATAGTAGTACCACCTATATATGCTTGACGCGCGTACCCATTAGCCCTATCCCCTTTTTTTCTTTTTTTCTTCTGCTCGATGTACATACACATACCCAGCGAGCTAAAGCGGTCTTTTTCAAGGCTCAGTCTTCACGAGGAGGACTTTGTTTCTTTCTCACGGCTCTCGTCGCTTGCATGGGTAAAATGCATCACACATCGCTTGCGCAACTTGCGCGAGAACAGCCGGGCTTGGTGTATATACCTTCACGGGCTTCTCTTTCAAACGGTCTGCCGCTGTATGCAACTATATAGTACTAGTAGTAGGTATAGCGCCGCTGCTTATATACGTTCAGGTAGGAATTTTCTAATGGTTATCGATGACTCTAATGGCCATGCGAATTATTTTAATTTGCTACAGTGTGTGTGTATGTGTGTATGTCGCAAAAGCTTCTCTTTTTTTATTATTATTATTTTTATTTCGCATTGGTCGCAAAGTTAAAACTTGTGTATAATATTTTTTTTTTCTTTCTCTTTTTGTCCGTCGCGTGCTACATTCTTCAGATTGAACATGTTTATAATCTGTAATAAATACATATACGTACACACACACACACACACACACACTCACACTCACAGAAAGTCGAAGATTGGCGCCAAGTCTTGAAATAAAAAAAAAATTCTGTGCGACATATATTTTTATACGTATATACAGAGAAAGAGAGCGAGATCAAGAAAGAAAAAAGAGAGAGAAAGAGGCATTCGTGTGCTCTAAAGCGGTTATTTACAAGGTGCAAAACGAGTTTATGAAATGCGATGTTAAGTTGTCATCGGGCGCTGACAAGCGGAATTTAGTTATTTTAATCGCAGACTCATTTACATTGGATGATTATGCTTGTTATACTAACCCCCCCTCTTACCCCTTCTCTTTCCTATACTTACCCACCCTTTTATCTCGTTTTCCGTTTATACACCGACATATCGTGAAAGATTCAAACCAGTTTCAAAAAAAAAAGAGAAGGAAAGAAAGAAAGAAAGAAAGAGTGGATTTGTCAGAGATGCCGCGAAAATCATTGGACCATATTTATAAAAAAAAAAAAAAATAAAACATTTCATCATTTTCAAAGTTCATCTTCGATTTGAATTATCGTTTCGCGTTAATAATAAATCAAGCATTTTCAGCGTAAATGTGGCGTATTATATATACACACTGACATCTGATTACGTATTATGAAATTTTGACGTGTGTGCCATACACACACACACACACAGAAACCGATGGGAGAAAAAAATAATGTATTTTCCCATTCACCATATTATACTTATCGACGTATAGTTACATACATAAACACAAAATGCTAACTACTTCCCACAATATTCGTGGTAATAAATCAATCCCTTCTTCTCTTATAACTATAGATAACACGATTTAATAAAAAGCTATATATAGTTGATTCTAGCGTTAAATTTAAAAGATTATCCAACGAGCGGGGGCCATCGTTTTCTACAAAAAAAATCCCTCTCTTTTTCTTTGCTTCTACCAATAAAAAAAATCCCGATGGCAAGCAGCTTTCCCAAATCGATGCAGGTGTAAAAGTGAGGGAAGATTGAAAGATGAGGTGGTAGGGGGAGAAGGAGAGTTCAGGAGATCACGAGGATGCAAAAAAAGAAAAAAGTATAAGAAGAGAAGGCTCAGCGAGAGAAAGGGACAGCTTCCGGCGCTCATAAAAGAAAGTTGCAGCTTTTTAGATCGCAAGACAGACGCTCTCTACTCTGCACTCTCTCTCTCTCTCTGGTGCTTAGATTTGAATTAAGATAAACATCGAACCGGGCGCCTTGAAGAGCATCAATTTCACTCGGCGAGTCCGCTAAGAAATGGAGCGAGAGAAAGAGTGCAGCAGCTATAGTTTCTCTGGTACCCCTCCCCCCCCCCCAACCCCCTTGATTCACCAGCTTCGACTTCATCACTT
Organism: Leptomastidea abnormis; assembly: GCA_030522805.1. Taxonomy (NCBI): domain Eukaryota; kingdom Metazoa; phylum Arthropoda; class Insecta; order Hymenoptera; family Encyrtidae; genus Leptomastidea; species Leptomastidea abnormis. Next base: position 41,728 of record JAPYZE010000062.1, read on the forward strand.
TTTTTTTGCGACTCGCTGCTGCTGCTACTTGGATCGGTGAGCAGGAGAGAACTCCAGAGGAATCTAAGAGAGATAGGGATCGCCACTCGAGCTTCTCTCTTTCTCTCTCTCTCTCTGCCGGTCCAGAGACATTTCTCATGGTCTTAGTCCTCGTTACGATCACGAATGCGCGAGGTATATATAAGGGTCGAGGAAAAAAGTTAAGTTAGAGAGAAAGAGAAAGGGCAAGGAGTACAAAATGAGAAGGGAAAAAAGACATGGGCAGAAGTAGTAGTAGTAGTAGTCGATGAGCCATGAGAGAAAAGTTGGGAGGTCAAAGAGGAAAAGAGAAAGAGTGAAATAGATGAACGACTACGACGTAATGCGAGCTAGGGGAAAAAAAAGCAGTATATATACTAGTAGCTAGCATCAGAGCCGCTACAAGGCACAAGAGAGAAAGCAAGCAGAGGGTTGCTAAGAGATAGAGAGAGCTTGTATATAAAGGAAAAACAGCAAGCTATACTATACGCACCAACCCTAGACCAAACAAACGCAATTCTTATCTTTTTTATATGTACGTGGTACCCGTGAGGCAACCGTGTGTTTTCTCTTATCGGAAACTACTGCTCTTCACCCTTTACACTACTACTACTACTACTACTACTACTACTACTACCACGATGCCTTCATCCTTATACTCTTATTCTCATCGATTGCAAGTACTATCCTTACCGTCTTTCTTCACTTTCCTTCCCCCCCCCCCCCCAGACTCTCGGAAATACGTAGTGTATAGTGCGTAAGTGTGTATATACTTATCTGTGCAAACGCGTATACGCTGCAGAGACCAGATCTTGAGCTTTATTCGCGAAAGGAAGGAAACCTTTGTCGTAGACGAACAAACGACTCGACGACGGATCGTTTTTTTTCTCTCTCTCTCTCTTTCTCTCTTTTCCACCTTTCTTTCTCATACACCTTATTGCTGCTCGCCCATCGTTGCCTTTACTAGACGAGTTGCTTTCTCTTGCCAAAGTTTTTCCTTTTTTTTTTTGACGGATTGAACAGGAATGAAAGAAGTGCAAAAGAGAGAGAGTTGACTTTATTTTCGAGACGAGAATTTTACAGGATAGAAAAAAAAGAGAAAGAGAGAGTGTATAAAGTCAGAGTGACTCTTGATTGAACATTTTCATTCGACTCGTATATTTTTTCTTTCCTACAGTTTCACGGAAATAAGAGAAAGAGAGAAAAAGAGAGACTTTCTGTCGCTCTCTTGACTTTATTTTTTTCTCTTTCTCTCTCCCCTTTTAGTTCAGTTGTTCTGCCCTAAATAACGAGGAAAAAGAGAGCATGATGCTTTAACCCTCGAGCAAACTAAAGCATGGATAGAAAGAAAGGATGGGGGATATTTAAGGATCCTTTGTCGAGGGCGCCGATTCAATTTTCATTTAGCGGGCTTTATATACTTGTCGAAGGGCTGTTCTGCTCTCTCTATGCTTGAGTGAGTGAGTAAAACAAACGTTATACTCTGATCTGAAATGAAGCGGCTCTTGGAGTTTTTGTGTATGTGTGTGTGTTGAAAGGCTATAGCAAAGACTTTAAACGTCAAATTTTATTTCTTTATCTCTCTTTCTTTTTAACTCTCTCGCCTTTTAATTTGTATAAAGCACAGCATACGAGAGATGACTAAAAGCTCAAAGAAGTCGAAAAGTTTATAGTTGCTTGAGTAAAAAATAAAAAAAAAAAAAGTTATGTCGTTTTATATATTTATCGGAATTCAGAAGTCGCTCCTTTCACTCTGTATATTTTCTTTCTTTCTATTCGTACGAATTTGCTTTGATTAATTTGTTTTGGGCTCGCTTTCAGTGTTGCAAGCATTTTTTTTTCACTGGCCCCGAGAGCTTTTTTTATAACGTCAAAACCAGAGACTGAAAAATGAAATGAATTTTGAGTGAAATTCAAAAGCCGAAAAAAAGGGCAAACGTACACACAAATGCCCAAAAAATATATTTTCTCAAAAAAAAACTTTCGTTTTCTTGCTGTAAAAGTTTATAAAATTTAACAAGCCTATTTATTAAATTTTAATGATGTCAATAAATGTTTCTTAATTCACGTCACAGAATTTACTTTTATACATAATTTTATTTTTAAATAAATTAAAGTCTCACCCACTACTACTTTATTTCACTCCATATATAATTGCACAAATTAAATTTTAATTCATTCCTTCTACCGAAACGTAAAAAATCGAACAAAAAAAAAGTGTTACCTAAAGCTAGAATTTAAAAAAAAAAGAGGAAGACGAACGGCAGGTGAATAACAAGTTATTTTTTTTCACGATAATAAAGAAAAATTCCAGAGAAGCGATCCGTGGAATTCCTGGTGAAATGTGCCTTATACAGAGAAGAAAAAGAGAGAGAGAGAGAGAGAGAGGGAAGAGTGGGAGGTAAAAATTCGCGCAGGTGCAGACGAGATGAGTGTAAGAGAGCGTGGCGAAAGGAGATGGAATAGCTGCTCTTTTCTCTCGTCTCAAAAGACGAGTGTTCGGTGCTTCCGTGAGGAAATCACGAATCAGCTTCACAGCCCTGAAGGCTGATGGACGAGAGTGCGGGGGTGTACTACTCTCTTTCTCTCTCTCTCTTTTTCTAAGAAACGATAGACGTTGGCACGGGCATTCTCTCAACCGATCCCGCGGGGCACCTGTTACGCAAGCACAGGTGGCCCCCCGCGATTGAGGTATTTGTTCCCTAATGGAAGAGGACGTGCAAGTTGCGCGGACGAGCAGATTTGATCTTTCGCTATAGTCTGTTTGCGCTTGCTTGCTTGCAACCACTCACGCTCCCTTTCGCGCAAGTCGATGCTCCGTGCACCTTTTCTTATACATACTCCACTCTCTTCCCCTATTACATTACTATAAGATGGTGTATGACTGCTGCTGCTGCACGGCCACGTCGCTCATTTATTCCTCTCTCGTTGTGCAATGCACTTCTCTTGGTATATCAAAGGAGAGCCTTACTGCTAAACGAGGGATGTATGTATATATGTATGTGGATATATAAACGTTTGAAAGTCTTCTTTTTACCTTCTCTTCGACTCTATGGCAGAGACGGCAAGTGAGTATGTATATACCTGCATTGTGAGCTGAAGCTCGTTTTACTATTGAGAGAGTCTATATATATACCTATATGGTAGGTATATAGAGAGGAGCTCGATTTAATATGGATGCAAGTATGCATAGTACGGGAAGTGAAGAGAGATGTGAATTTATGTATAGCTGCGATGATGCATTGGTTAAAAGGTAGGCTTTCACACGAAAGGCACTTTAATTTTGAATTGGACGATATCTTTGACGAGGAAATGATTAATTTTTTTTAAAGATGGTTGAGTAGCTGAGAAAAAAATTAAAATTTCAACTTGAGAATTTATAAAGAATTATAATTTTTTTTTTTCATTTTGAAAAGAAGATATTTTATATCCTAAATGGAGATGAATTTTTTGCTTTGTTAATATTTGAAAATACTCTATTTTCAATCAAGCATTTATTTATTTAAAATAGTATATAATATTGACATTAGTAAATCTTACAGAGGTATTTACAAATGTTAAAATCCTTGAATAAATATTGTAATTTTAAGTGCTTCTCTTTGACATCATCCTCCAGATTTTTTTCAAGATTTGGAAAAAAAAGCACAAAAAATATAAAGTAGAACGGATTTACAGTAAACAAACAATCGTTTAAGCTTCTTCCAAACAAAATTTTTTTCTTGTTCCTTTTTCAAAAACCAGTCAACATTGAAGGGTATTTACACATAGAGGCACACAGAGCTTTTACTGCCAAGGAATTAAAAGCCAAAAGTAGTAAGAGTAGCTCTATCTTAAAGTCTAAACCACTCCAGAAACAAAAAAAAAAAAAAAGAGAGAGATGAAAAGCAGAGCAAAGAAGAGAATGAGAGAGAGAGAGGATGCCAACAGGACGAATCCAAGCGAGCCGGATGCTAGTGGTACACTATATATACATCTCTCGGGCAAGCAGCAGCAGCTTCGAGAACGCGAGCGAGCGAGTAAAAAGAGAGCGACATGGCAAGCTGAAACGGAAAGTCCCTCGCGAATTGCACTCTCTTATACACTCTCTTACTCTTGGGCATCTCTACGTCTTCGATTTACTCCTTTATTTTCTAGGTTAACTTTGTATAGCGAGAGCTCGCATGGAAGAGAGAGAGAAAGAGAACTGGAAAAGGCGCGAAGTAGTTGGCACTGGAAAGAAAAGACATATACTTGCTTGTGAAAAGAAGACGAGCATATAGTATATATAATAGTACATACGACTCGCAAAAGTGCAGTCTGTGATTTTAGCTTTGAGAAAAGATTGGAATCGCGGATTCGCGCGAGCCTTGGCATTCTTTTAATCCCCTCTACTTCTTTGTATATATACGTATACATACGAGACTGTCTCGTCTCGTTTTCAAAGTGCTTATCTTGCTCGTGTTTTCCCTTAATTCAATTATTTATGTCGTACACGTCTTTAATTTAATACATTGTAGTTAAGAGTAACCGATCAGATTGCGAGGTAGGAAAACGTTTGTTTTTCATTTGCTTTCTTTCTCGAATTTCATTGCTTATATATACACACACTCGGTAAGTATAAGAGTGTGTGTGTATGTATGTGTACTCTTAAATGAGCGAGCTTTAATTTACGAGTTTTCGGACTTGTAAAATTTATCGTCACATATGCGGCGTAAACAAAATTAATGCTGACTTACTGATAACGAGTCATTTCTTTTTTTTTTTTTTTTTCGCAAACTTAATGACACAAATTTATTTTCCGCCAACACGATCGAACGTCCTGATAAGCAACGCTTGGAAGTATATTTATAATTTTACAAAAAACGAATGAAGAAAATTATTTAAAGATCTCTATCTACTTGTTTATACTCACCATAATTGAAAATAAAAAAAAAAATAAAAGAAAAACGAGCAAAACAAGAAAGCTTTCTCGATAATTCGTAAAATAACCATATACACGAGAGTTAGTCTATTGATAAAAACCGGTTTTTTTTGTATAAATAATGGAAAAAAAATCAAAAATAACTGAAAATCCAAGACATTGACTGACACGAAGGAAACAGTTGTGACGAGCATACACAAATATCCCTTTAAGGACACCCAAGCATCATTAATAATCCAATGACCGTACACATACAATCGCGAATCTCCCATAAGTAGTAAGTAACGCGTCACACACAATCCGTAGCGTACATTTTCTAGCACAAAAAGCAAAAATAACCCAGCTCACTCGCGGTGATGTATAAAAACAAATCGCAACAAGCATATAGCACAACCCACGTGTACTTCTTTACCACATATATGTGCAACTTTGGCCGCAGAAGAGAGAAAAAAAAAGAAAAAGAGAGGCTTCTTATTACTTAGTAATCGAAAATTCGCCTCATGTGCGACTCTGGGGTAAAGCTCGTTTGCGCTCGCGCACGTGCACTAGCTGATTGGCCAGTAGTAGCAGCAGCAGCTGTACATACTACTGCAGACACACGCTTGCTTGGGGGCAAGTGTATATATACACACACACGCGTGTGCATACTCGGAGAATGACGGACGATCATCGGCTCCTGAGATCGACAGGCCTGTCGAGTTTCTGCTCTTTCTTTCGAGATGCATCCCGTGACCATATACATCTCCTCGCCACCCTCTTCTTTCTTTATTTTTCTCGTCTTCTACTTCTTTTTCTTCCTTCTTCTCTGACGCTGTTTACATTTCTCGCCGCGCGCGGATCGATCCAGACAGCGAGACGAACTCGCGACTTCTCTCCTTATATACACGCGCTCTCGATACACACATACATATACATATATAGTATATCCAATATCCGTTCCTGTAGCTCTCCTGCCTTGATATATACCGACGACTACTACCATGACTGCTGCTGCTACTGCTACTACAGATCCGCGATTTCTATTTGCGCTCTTACTCTGGCGAATGGAAATTTGTTCGAGGTAACGCGAACGTCGATCGTTGGCGGTTATGTATACCTACTTATATGTGTGTATATGTGCTGCGAATAGACGATACTCTTCGAGCGGCTGGATCAATTATCTTGGATTTCAATAGGGGAAGAGAGAGAGAGAGAGAGAGAGAGAAACGGTGAAATTTGCTACGAGATTCGAGATGCGGTAATTATTTTGTAAGCTACGGTGAAAGTTATACGTGTAAGACACTAATGACAATGTTATTTTTTTTTCTTTCTTATTTTATTTTATAATGAAAAAATTATAAAAGTGAAAATTTTAATATTAAAATAATATTATTCACCACAGATTTTGTTTACTAGTTAAATAATTTTTAAATCGAAGATCTAAGCAAGGACCCAAGTTTTGAAATTCATAGCATAGTATATCTAAGCGCAACTCAAGTTTAAACATACAACAAATCCCACGAAATCCCCAGCAGCAGCAGCAGCAGTATAGATGCAGCACTTGCTTCTCTCAACTTAAGCCAGTAATTATATTTTCCACTTAAGGTTTCATCACGTCCCTTCTCTCTCCCTCTCTTACCTCTTTCTCTGATCCACGTCAATAATCCGTATTTCCCAGGGCCGCTCCCATAACTAATCCGAATCCGCTAAGACATTAGCCAAATCAATTCCCGAGAGCGTACCACACACACACACACACACACACATGTGGACTCTATCGTATAATTAGCTTGCTTGAAGAAATTCGACCTCTAATTTTATATACATGCGCGCCGTCGCTCGTCACGTACAAGCTCTTCTCACAAGAGAAGCTACAGCAAAAGCAACAGCAACCTTTCTAACCCCTTCTCTTTATTTTCAAGAGAGAATATCTTTCTCAATAAACTTAGTTTTTCACATAAAAGTATAAGAAAAAAAAAAAAAAAAAAGAAGAGTCAACTTTATTTTTGTCTTTATACAACGTATATACGTTATAATTTTTCATTTCGCGCCTCGTGAATTAAGCAATGAAGAGCAGTTCCCGATAACGAGGATCGGTGAGAATAATAAAACGTCAAGCCTCTGCCCATTTACCAAGCCGTTATTATAAGCACGTGAAAGAAAGATAGGGAGGAGGGAGAGAAGGAGAGAGAGTGAATGAGTGAGTTGAACTACACTGCTGCACGCGTCGTGATTTTATGCGCGCATAAATCATTTATTTATGTAAAGGTCTTAATTATACTTTTCAAACTTGCCCAGTTATAATACCAGAGGACAAAATATATCATGCAAAATTATATACGTAATATATTCGAATATAACCTGCAAAATCGTTTCATCCTCTTGACTTTTTTTCCAAAAAAAAAAAAAAATTTCAACAGTATCTTCTCTAGGCATCGATATAAACGCGCTCACATTGCATTTAACAGCATGTGATTTAAGGGCACATTATAAAATTTAACTAATTTAATATTGCAAAATTGTAATTTTTATTTCCCTTATTAAATATATCTACTTGAGATAAGAGGATACTTAAAAAAATATAACGATTCACGAATATATCCCACTGGGCATATTATAGCTCACAATAATTTTAATGAATAATAATAATAAATATTAATGTATATCATAATATCAATATCAATAAAAATAAAAAGTTGAAATTAACTTACCGTTTGGACGCAGTTGTGGCTTGGTGAGATGAAGTCGAGGCCACGTACACCGGAACCACTGAAGCAGGTCTGTATGTTGCTCATGAATCGTCGCCTGATGGCCTTGAGCGAGTAGACGCATAGGGCCGACTGATTATTAGGCTTGCTGTTATTAGGTCCATCGCTCTCGGCGAACACGGCAAACAGCACGTCGTCCTGAGGCGTATTACCAAGATCGCCAGCCAGGACTGAACCAGCTTTGCCCATGTAAGCAGCTTGAACGAGATTGTACTTTTTGCCGGACTTGGTTGTACACTCGATCGGTATCTCGGTATACGAATAGTAATGCTGATCGTCTTGACATACGCGCACCAATTTTGATATGAAGGTACTGACACTCGTACTGGCTAGTTGAGTCGTGAGGAAGTAGCTAAAGCCTTCGCTGCTGAAGCCGTATATGTAGTTGATGGGATATCGTTCTCGCGAGAGCGAATTAACATACATCCGTGTACCGGTTGTCACAGCTGAGTCTGCGATATTTAGCATACGGTCCTTGTCCAAGGAACGCGAGCTCACAGCTGGTACTTCCGAACGATAGGGCGAGTTGCCTGTGTATGTGACGCCAACGTACATTACTTGGCTGACCGGTGGATTAGGTGGTCCAGGTGCTATGAATGCAACTGTTGATGCAGTCGCGTTGTTAGCTACCACCGGCTCCTTTACTTCCTGCACCACGTGCGATATGTTGCGTAGGTCCCGGACTGTGCACATACCCTGTTAATAAATGCCAAACACATAAGGTTATTGTAATATTTACTTTTGAAAATTGTAAGTTATTATTACTATTTATATTTTGATAAGGTATGAATGTTTATGCATTTTCTTGGCTGCACGGAATATTATTATTATTCGAATATAATGTATATTGTTTGATTATATTTTCGATTATCATTATAGATATATACCAACATGGTAAAATAATGTTCTCTCTTCGAACACATAATATACAGCATAAAATTATGTGTTATGTGGCGAGCTTCATTAATATTCATTTAACATTCGCGAAATTAAAATTTTGAATCAATTGATGGGAAGTTTGTATCAGCAGACAAAACATTATATCTAATGAATTATTTAATGTACCAAAAAAGGGAGAGAGAGTAAAATGCAAATGATTTTAATAATAACACAAGCGTATTCAAAAAGCCGTACATATACAACCTTAACGTAAATGTAACGAAAAACATAACGTTTATAATAACAAGATTTATTTTAAAATAACCAACCGTAAACACATATACACCAACACACATCAACGGTTAATGCATTCTTCCTTTTTCCTTTTTTTTTATTTTTAAACACATTTCAGCAAAAATTATCTTTAATACTGAGAACGGCTCTTTGTCCCGCGATTCTTTCGTATCCTGCCAGATAAATTATTCCGCGAGCAGTAGGCGTCGCGTCGAGTACCTCTATGCGCGAGCGCGGAAAAAGCCCTCCCCTCGATAAGATAAATAAAAAAAAATGAAGAAAAAAAAATCATTCTTTTCAACGCATGTACATACGCCAGTATAGAAACATTCTGGCACAACAACGACGACGCCGACGTCGACGGAGTGACGTACGATTTTTATCTAGTCCCCTGTCAACGTTAATTCGTTCGTCGAGCAGCAGCAGCAGCAGCAACAACAGCAGCACACGCCAGAATATAGTATATATAGAGAGAGAGAGAGAGAGAGAGAAAACCGAGGTGAGCCACGCATGATTACCCACGGTATAATTTTGTGCTCACAGCGTCGAAAGATAAGACACTACTGCCGCCGGCAGAAAGACCCAAGAGAGGAGAGAGAGAGAGACGCGCGAATTTATCGCAATTAAAGTATATATATAAAACCCGTCGCGAGCTATAGCCGCATGGCGCCGTAAAGACCAGAGAATAAATAAAAAAAGTGAGAGGAGAGTAAGAAAATATATATCGATGAAGATCGATTGGTATAAACGGTAGCAGTATAGCCACTACACATACGCACACGACTTGCCTAAGGCTATTATCTTTTGCATTAGACTCGAGCGTATACGCGCGCGACATGAGTAAGCCGTTAAAGAGATATCCAACCTTCTTCATGAGGTAAGTATGTACATATATACACGCGTGAAAAATAATCTGCAGTTGGCTATTGTGGTATAGATAGACCGTCTCGGCCGCGTGACCGCCTCTCTTTCTCTTTCTACTTCTATACTCTTCTGGTATAGTCGTTCGTTTGCTTTTAAGAGAAAGAGAGAGTGAGGCTACTACTACACTACTATTACAACCAACGAACGAGTCAAGAGGAGAGAATGGAAAAAAGAGCATCCGGACACACCGATGTAGAGTGGGAGAACTGGTCACGGTGTGCTCAGAGATTCTCTCTTTCTCTCTCTCTCTCTCTCTTTTCTCTTTCTTTCGTCTTGTTCGTTTGACTTTATGGGAATTCCTTATCTGGATTTGGATTCTGAATGTTTTTTTTCTCTTCACCCTGGCCTCCGGCTTCTCTCTCTTCACATGCTCGCGCAAACGCTTTCTCAGTTCCCTCTTTCTGTCTGTTCGTTTTGGTCGTCGGTGGATACTCTCTCTCTTTTTCTCTCTCTTGGACCGCATCGCGCATTCGTGATGGTCCCGGGAATGCCTAAGCCGTGATGTTCAAACCGCAGCATGTATACTCCGGGTGTTTGTATATATATATAATACCAGTCGTCGACGACTACCCAGACGGCCTGACTCTCTCTCTCTCTCTCTCTCTCTCTCTATGCTATGTATAGCTATGGACCAAGAGAGTCGGAAAACGAGCTTCTCTGCTACTACACTCGGACAACTCTCGGTGCATATAACCACCCCACTTTCCCCTTTCCCAACCCTCTTAGACCATAAATTACTCGGTGGTTTCTTCTTTTTTTTTATCTCGCGCGCGCGATCGCTTGCTCTCTTGGTTCTCATCTGTACTACGCGGCTTTTGGACCTTTGTTGTGAAAATCGTCCTGGTCACGCTTGCGCTTCAAAACTATTCTATTCTATACGTCCAGCTCAACTTTATGTATCTAGCAAGCTCACGTTCTATATAACAGATGCTTCTCAACTGTACGTATATATAATATGTTGGATAGTAAATATGTATATATACATACGTGCTTGTGTATATATACCTATACTGTTTAGCTGCTGCAAGATTTACTAGCTATTTTAACTCGCGACAAATTGATTCTTTGTAATTTATTATGTGAATGAATAAATAATTAGATTGAAGTTCGCGTTCTCCTCCTCCACTATTTTCGTACGGATTAATGCTAATGATTATGACAATTATGCTAATTTAGGTCAAAAGAGTAAAATAGAGAGAGTGAGAGAGAAATGGTATTTTGGAGAGGAAGGTGATGGGAAAGGTTTTCGTTTTGGTATGCATAGTGTATAGGTTGGTATAGTTAATTATTGGGCATAGTCTCTCTAAAGGGTAGTGTGATACGTACGTACGTACGTGTGTGTGAAAATTTGCAATTTTGTACAGGCATTCATAATCCTTGGCTAATTAAAGCGCCGAAACAGTTAAACCTCACCCACGATTTAGCTTGAATTTATCAGAGTCTCTGCACCTCCCCCCCTCCTCCTATTTCACACTATATAACGCTACATTTGACAGCAAAACCTTATAACAGTTATAGTCGACTAGGCCACCTACAATGCGATTTTTGACAAATTAACCACACCCGAATTACAATTTGGTACAACTATAAAGATATGTATATATACATATACATACACATAGACGCATATGTCCAATTATATGGATACACGTAACATTTCACGGTTTTCATTACAACACGATATTATGTCAGTCTCTGTTATAAGCGAACATGAGAATTCTCATAAATAAGTTAGGTTTAGCATAAACATACACACACACATACATCGTATGGTATAATGAAAATGATCCAATAGCCATGCACATGGTTACAGCTATATGATTATACATTTCTCTTCATACATATTATGCGTTATATATATAATTACCTGAAACAGGCTGCCACAGGAAATGAGCCTGGTCGTGCTGTAATCGATAACAAGTGCCTTGTTGACATTGTCGAGCAAAGTCCTGACGGCCTCGCGTGGACAGTCGATCATAGAACATTCAGGCGAGTCCTTCTGAGGACCAGTTATCTCCTTGACCGAGAGATTCAGGTCAGGCGAGAATTGATAAAGTCTATTCACCGCACCCACGTACACACGACCTGTTATCTTATCAACTACCAGATGATTTAATTTTTTGACTTCTGGATCTTGAAACTGAGAGACTATTGCGTCCGGTGAGCTGTGGACCGGGCTGTAGCATGATAACAGCACCAGCAGCGGGTAGAGTAGCGTAAAGGCTGCCATCATCCATGGCCTGGCCCCGCCACCAACACCCGCCGCCCTTTGGCGCATCCTAATCACTTTGGATACACCTCTGGTTGATTCTGTAACAATAAATAAAATAATTTCGTGTATTAGTTAAAGATATATTGATGTAATTTAAAGATATATGATTATAATTTATGCTAAACAGAGATTTTATGCATATGCTGATTCAAGGGATTGCTTACATTAAAGAATAAATATTATTAATCATTAAATGGAACGTCTGAAATACATTGTAAAGTAGAAAATTCATGTATATTCATTAGCAAATAAACAATTGTTAACTTGATAAATAACATAATGTAATCACGTACACGTATATCTTTTATTATAAATATATAGTGAATGAAACAACAACATTTATAAAATAGGGAGATGACAGAAGTAGTAAAAACTATTTTCAGTACAAAGGCGATAATACTCTTGCAGCAAAGAGTTAATATTGTCGTTTTATTATTATTGGTCATAATATATATTTTATACTGGAGACGCATTCCTGAGATCAATATGTGATTTTGCATCCACACGAGTGCGATCATCAGCAAAAGCATATATAAAACGATTGCCTTAACAGCGAAGATTGATATAATGCAAATATTTCAATTTTACAAAGAAAATTCATCCGATAAATTACAATGCTGGAAGAATAAAAAAGAAAAGAAAAGAAAGAGATAGAAAGAGGTAGAAAGAGAGAGCCATTAAGGTTTTATCGGTATAAGAACACGCCCCCTCCTACGCGAGCAATGTCCCCGCCGCGACGTCGTAAAACAGGCTTCAATCGCAGGATACTCATCGTCAGAGAAACCGAGTATGAGTATTATGGACGAAGAACGCCAACTCTCGGGCTGTATCTGCACATGTATAAGTGCATGTATTACCATATGTGCAAGCGTATATGTCCTCTCACATTCTCTCTCTCTTACTCTCTGCAAAACTTTAACGTCGGGACAGCTCGAAATAAAAGCCGGTCTCGTATGTACTACTACATATACCAGCGACCGAACTTTCCGAGTAAACAAACTTTTTAATCGCCTAGAAAAAAAGGTTGGATAATGGGGGGAGAGAAGGGAGGTGGTTAAAATAAAAGAAGCGCACCAAATATATATAGATTGCACCAAGTCCTTATCAGTGGTGAATTAACTAGTAGAATAGACGTTATAGTTCAAGCGCATGAGAGACAGAGAAAAGTGCAATAAATAAAAAAAATAAAAAAGTAATAAGTGAAAAAGAAAATAAGGATAATGGTGATCCAACTCATATCCGTCGCGTGTGTAGGAGAGGCTTGGATCACTTTCATTGGCTGCAAGACTACAGAAAGAAAGAGAGACTTGCATTGTCCGCAGGCGTATTATACACGTGCACGCCGCGGTGACTGCACGGACTAACGAGCCCCCCCGTGGGCCGCTGTTGCTCGAGCTTTTTAATGAGCCCGCCCGAGAGAAACTGAAGCGCGCGAGGAACAATCAGCGTGGTCAGGCAATAATCGATAAGTGAGAGAGAGAGAGAGAGAGAGAGAGAGAGAGAGAGAGAGAGAAAAAGAGTGAGATCGATTTCTACAAGAGAGAGATTGGTCTTTCTCTCCCCCTCTTTCCTCTTTTCCCTTAACGCCTTGGCGCCATGGCTTTCGTCTTCCGCATGTCTATTTCTCTTCTTCGCCCTAAGGCTACATATATACCGCGAAGCGCTTACTCGTTCAACGATATCTCTCACGGTTTGTGTATGGGTATATATATACCTGAACGATTCATATTTCATGTGCGTATGGTCCCCAGTGATAGCGTGACTATAAGGTTTGAAATACGATTTCTTCGATTTATCAATATATGGATACGAATAGAGCATCTGCCACTAGTACTCGTTCGTTATAGGAAAAACTGTATTTTTTTTTATTATTATTTTAGAAGGTGTTCGTTATATTTGTCACATGTCTTGTCAAACTACGCGTATACATAAATTTTATTTTTTTTTTTTATATTATTACCAAACTTTTTTTTATGCATCTCTACGACGACGACGACGACACAGCAGTTGGAATTTGGGTCATTAGTATGGGCTTGCGCGTGAGTTTTTTGATTCGTTATATTACTGGATATATGCGCGGATCTCGATGGAATACGGGATATCCGGACGGCTTTAATTGGAAGAGCTACCGAAAAATTGAAAGGGAGAGTATGGGGTGGTAAAAAACAAAGAGAGAGAAAAAAAAAAACAGTGGTCGAACGTGATTTTAACGAGAAATGCGGGCATTGTTTGAACTCGTATTGTTTTATTATTTCGTAGTCCACCCTATATATATCCAGCCTACGTGCTAAACAAATATCGTACCCAAGCGACCGAAAATAGTTGCTGAAAATAAAAAAAAGAAGAAAAATTTTTTTTTAGTTTGATGAGTTTTAACGTTTGACGAATGCCTACATCAGTTAAACTTTAACGAAATGCTTTCTATACTCTCTAAGAGTAAAACTGTATCTGTATTTGGTGCGAGTCGCGACGCTATCACTTCCCCCACTAAAGAAAGAGAGAAAATCAAGTAGAGCCATACACATTTACAATCTATATGCTATTTCGTTTCGTAAAGACCTTATTGAATTATCGCTACGAATATTCTAGCTCAGTAGCAAATAAATCGCACTAGTGTCGCAAGCGCGACATGGACAATTTGTTAAACCAGATCCCTTACCCACCCCCTTTCTTGCATGTACATACGGTGTAGTAGTACCCGTTAAAAGAGAGGCTTGGAAAAAACAAAAAAAAAATGTATATATAAACTGTGAATATATATACTACACACTCGATTACATTTCGAAAATTTCTCCACAACAGCATCGCCTGATACATATATACATACATACACACATACACTACTACAAGATTACGAAACTTCGAAAGCTAAAGGACCACCAGCGTATAACGATGCGGGCCTCTACACGTAACTGTGCTACTCCCTGTACTCTCCTTATATTATACTCTTCTGGTGAGTCTTGATAAGAGAGAGAAAAAAAATAAGAAGCGTGAGAAATGGACAGGAAGAAAGGTAAGAGCGAAAAATGCAACGTCTTTCGCGTATTATATATCCGGTCGATTGAGCTTGCAGATAGTGTATATATGTATATGTATAACTATAACGGGACGCGAGACGACGTAAAGAAGCAAAAGTCTATAAACTGCGTTGGAGCGAAACGACGACTATACGATGGTATAACGACGTCATCGAGGGATGCATCGCTGACGCTGCTAAGTCTTTCACGTTTATATAGCATACGCTTTTCGCAACTATATGACGTATGCTGCTTGGCAGTATGTATATATAAACAGAAATGCATCTCTCTCTCTCTCTCTCTCTCTCTCTCTCTCTCTCTCTCTTGACTAAATTATTTATACTACTCGAGAGTAAGAAGGAAAGGGGGAATCTTAATTTACATCTGCTTTGTCGTTTTTAATATATACCTATATACTCTATTGCCATTGATCGTCTCTCGTGTGTATTTCTCTCTCTCTCTCAAACTTTACGAGCTGGATCCAAGAAGCTGCTACAACTTCTCTTTGCTTTCTTTTTATTCTGCTCGATTTCGGCTGTAAACTGTTATTTCCTTAGTTTCAATGGAAAAAGAGAAAGAGAGAGAGAGAGTTGGAACAAGGGTTGTATGAAGTGAATTAGCTACGCTTAAGAAAACTAAATGAATATAACAAAGGCTCGTAAACTTTGGGAAAAACTTGAAGTGTATGGACTTTTACAAAAAAAAAAAAAAAATTCCAAGTTCTATCGTTATGTAACTTAAGAGTGACGTTGAAGGAAAAACTATTACCTTCTTAATGACTCGGTTGATACCTATTATTATACTTTTAGTTACACAAGAAAGGAAGAATAAAACAAAAAAAAAGTTAGAATTATACTAGTCATTCTTTTATTCGAAAAAAAAGTGTCGCTCGAACGTATGTATATATACTTTCAAGAAGAAAAAAAAAATTAAAAAATTTAATGTAATATGCATATCGAACGTATATGATTTAAACTAGTTTTCTAAACGTTTGTGGATTTTAAATTAACAAAATAACAGTGCACTATATATACTCTACTACTACAACTAACCGACCGACAGTTGTTATCTCATTCATTTAACTTACAAATTACGATAATTTCAAATCTATTATACTTAGTATCTACATTGCGAATCAATATTGAACCATAGAACCTATTGTGCCTCTAAACTATACGTTGGTTCCAACGACATTCATATACATGCGCCAATATTATGATCTGCTTGAATATGCTCTTGTATGTTATATGCATCTAAACTATCACATCCTACTTATCGTACCAAGAATAATATTAACCTTATTACAAACCCAACAATTTAATGTGCTTTGCAAAATTACATCATTCCCTATCGCATTAAATCCAATCTCACAACCATTTCCAATTGACAATGACATAATACACATACACACACACACACACACAAACAAACAAACATTATTAAAAAAGAATTTCAATAATAAAAAAATAATTTGCTTAAAAATTTCAACAACAACAAAAATAAATCCTCACCCTTCTTACATGTATATATACGTCACGGCCAATCCAAATAAGCATCGCTATATCAGACCGGAAGAAAAAACGCCGCGAGGGCAAGAGGAGTAGTCCAGTCAATCCAAATAAGCACGCTCTTTTTCTCACTTATATAGCTATGTAGCCACAGCTATATAGAAACAATTCCAAGCGGCTAAAAGGAAGGAAAAGGGGTACAACAAGAGAGCGTTGCCTTCGTGCTTGTTTAATATTGCAGAAGGCAAGCTGCTGGTAAAAGGGTAGGAGGACAACCATATAGTGGTGGTGGCGTCGCGTCACGCGAGGCCGTTTTATCTCGGTGCTGCTATCGGAAGGAAAGAAAATGGAAGGGAGGGATTTACTCTTTCTCTTTCTCTCTCTCTCTCTTTCGAAGGAGGAAAAACGGCGTACGCGCGCGAGCGATTCTCTAGCGAATTGTCGCGTGTGCTTGCGATACGCTGCTACTGTTGCCTATAGTCTCTACCCGCGGGAGAGTCGCGTGCGCGTCACTTGAGAGTTGATGGTCGAGTGTGTGTGTGTGTGTGTGTGTGTGTGTTTCTTCGCATATACAGAAGCCGTAATATACGTGCTTGTGGTACATCCCTCTTGATGTGTATATGTATGTATGTATGTGTGCGGGTCTCTCGTTTCTCTCGTTTTCTGCGCGATTTTTCCTGCTCTTTAGAATTTAGAATGACTTTTTCAGAACCCTTTGGGCCTTTTGGGATATATCGAGTTTGAGATTTTGGTTTGTTTTTATATTATTTTCGGTTATTGCTAGGTTTTTACGAAGCTAAATTTTTTTCGATCCTTGTCTTACCGTACCCGACCTGTTCTACTTATGCATGATTGATGTTGACTTTTAAACGAATGACTTTGCTTATAAATTAATCTTTATGGAAATATACTTGTACAATTTTTAAAAAAAAATCTAAAATATTGAATAGATTACAGTTTAAGAATGAAATAAACATATTAGTAATTTTATTTTTTACAATACATAAGAAAGTCAACCAACGTTTAGTCAAGGTTTATTGGTTTTTACAGAGTAAGATATCGTTCGAGAAATGGCACGTCATCGAGAAAAATATTTCATTAAATAAAAAAAGAACGAAAGACGAAACAAAAAAAAATGAGGAGGGATACGTCAAGATGAAGTAAGAAGGAGAAGAGTGAGAGTGAGAGAGAGAATCCGGTAACTCACCCAACACAGCCTCTTGCAATTTTCATTTTGACTGTCTATCAAATCCCAAAGAAATTCCCGGACAATCGATAAATAGCTCGCGCACAATGATATTAAACAAACCAGAGAACGACGTTGGCGGGAGGAGAGAGAATGGGAAGAGGAGGAGGAGGAGGGGGGAAGGAAAGAAGGAGCTTATAAAAGAGAAATCGAAAAACCGCGAGGCTTCATATCGGCAATGGTGGTGGTGGTGGCGCAAGGCAATTCCTCGAAAATACCAAGCGTCTCTCCATCGAACATTCTTAAGGACGCAGCAGCAGGACAATAAAGCAGTCCACCAGAGAGTTTCATGCTTCAGACGACCAAGAGTAGTAAGAGAAAGAGAGAGAAAAATCCAAAAGAACGAACAAAGGATATATAGTTGGTTGAGGGGGAATAAGGAGGTTGGTAGAAGAAACCAGAAGCAAGACGGAGCGAAACAACGTACTATATACCTCAACTCCTCCGCGGTCCGGCGATTTATCGAATTGCGAAACGAGCGAGAAAGAGCCCAGGTGGCTGCTGTGGTCTTATACGTTTTAGTAGTATATATAGCTGATGTGAGGGGAGCCAAAAGTTCCGCGCTCCTTTTAGCAAAATGAAACGCGCTCTTTCTCTCTCTTTGTATCCGCGAGAACTACATTGAGAGGTGGGGACGATATTGTTAGGCGCGCACACACACACGTGCCAATGAAAAAGAAGAAAAAAAAAGAACCAAGTGATGAAAAGTGCGGCCTGAGAGATGAAGAAGTTTAGGGGAGTGAAGATCGTAAAGCCAAGGGTAAAAAAAGAAAAGTGCGGAAGCTGTTGGTTGATTGTGTTGCTCTCTATTGATTCTTATTGGATGTGCGTGAAGCTTTTCTCCCCAACCGGATATTTTTAGGCTCTCGTAGAAGGTGGGGATACACTTGTGTGTTTGCGACTACGATTTTGGAAAAACAAACGCAGCCAAAATGTGGCCTGGGAGGAAGAGAGAGAGAGAGATGAAGCTGACTCATCAAGCTGAGAAGTTGGTCACGCATAAACGAGATTTTATCATCGTTTACGAATGAGAAACGAGAGGGGAAAAAAGAGAGAGAGGAGAATAAGATAGTGAGAGGAGTATTTCAAAGCTATTTAAAGATTTTGAGTCATCTTTGTCACATCTTGTATACTCAAATGTAACTAACTAACGATACACATGAAAATATATGTTGTAAGACATAGAAATTTTTAATTGTATATAAAAAGAAAAATAACAGTTTAATAATGTCGATAAATTATGTTGTCAGTCGTTTAGTAAATTTGGTTAGTTGTTTGAAGAAAAAAAAAATAATAAAAAAAAAGTTTAATAGAAAAGTAAGATCAGCAATGGACAGAAATGACAGGCAGTCAACGTTAAACGGCATCTT
Organism: Leptomastidea abnormis; assembly: GCA_030522805.1. Classification (NCBI taxonomy): domain Eukaryota; kingdom Metazoa; phylum Arthropoda; class Insecta; order Hymenoptera; family Encyrtidae; genus Leptomastidea; species Leptomastidea abnormis. The sequence goes on from JAPYZE010000062.1 coordinate 60,903, forward strand.
TCTCCTAACTCTAAAGACAAGAGAGAAAGAAAATGAGGCAAGAAAGGACAGCAAAGCTTGGAACTAAGACAGCTGCGAAGGAAAGCGAAGATGAGGCAGTATTATAGTCGACGGGCTCATTCTCGACCGACGTTACGACGTCGGAGCTTAAGGAATATGAGCAAGGTGTCGAGAAATTGCGCAGCTTTGAAAACTTCACAGGAAAGGGATATAAAGCCAAGAGAAGAACCTTTTCGACGTAGGATGCGCTAGAACCGGAAGCTCGTAGGCGACAATGACAAAAAAAAAAAAATGTGACAAGCGCTACGATCGAGCGTCAACGACTATATGAGCGTTGTCATTTAGTTGGACGTCGATCAGAGACAACGCAGCTAAGTTGCGTTGTCATTTGCTACATTTCAGTTGAGAATGAGCCGGCTGTCTTTTATTTTCGAGTTTGTTGCGTTGCTGTAATTGTTCGGAGATATAGAGATTGTACAGAGGTTTTAATGTTGTCGTAAAGTGATATCTTGGAAGAGAGAAAGGAAGAGAGAGAGAGAGAGAGAGAGAGAGAGAGAGTGAGAAAGCTGGTTTCGAATAATTAAACGAGTACGAGTAACGAGTATACGAAAACTAAAATGTTATATTCGTTCATTATATAGCCGTGGATGTTAAGATTTATATTGAGCAGAAATTAAACTTAGTTGTTACGTATTAATTTTATCTTATATTTTTTTTTATTTAATTTATTAGAAAAAAAAAACAATGGTTTACTAAGAAAATTAATTAGAGTAATTGTACAGGGAGAGGGGCGCAAGCTCGTAAAGGCAATTGTAAATAAGAAAGTTTTAAAAGGCTGTTGCTGTTTTAATGAAAAAAAAAAAATACATTCTGTTTTTTTCTTCTCTTCACTTACTAACTTTTATTCAACGCTTGCTTTTTTTTTTTCTTCTTTCTCCAGCAAACAATAAGTGACGGAAAAACAGTCTTCAAGTTAAAATTCCTGGAAGAATATTTTTTCCCCCTTCTTCTTCTTTTATATACTAACGCACAGCTTGCAAATCAGTATAAAAGCCAAGTGAAAAGTGCCATTATAAGGAAAAACAAAAAAAAAAGGGGGAAAAAAAATTGGGTGCACTAGCTAGTTTGCTCGTCTGAAAATTTATTCTCCTTTTCGCTCTTCGACGCTAAAACACAAGCGTTGAGAGAAAAATATTTTTACAGAGAGAGAGAGAGCTACTAACCTTTTAAGATCAACATAAATTCTGAAAGAACAGCAGGCAACTCTCTCTTTCTTTCGCTCTGTACGTCAGACTAAATTTTTCCAAATTATATAGATGTCACAAGGAGAGAGAGAGAGAGAAAGAAAGAAAGTGGCAAAAATAAGCTTCAAAAGAGAATTCTGGAAGATAACTTTTAATTCCAATCCGGCCAACATCGGCATCAACACAGTAGTGTCTCTCTCTCTCTCGTCTAGCGTTTATCTCCCTCGAAAGCATTAAGCTCCACCTGCCTCCTCAATTACGCGCTGCTACTACTGCTGCTGCTGCTATATCTCCCTCTATACTATAAAGCGCACGCGCACACAAGCTAATACATTTTCTCAAGAGGAGGAGGGAGGAAACGCAAAACTTAGTTTCTAAGAGCAGAGAGAAGGAGAAAGAGAGAGAGAGAGAGAGAGAATCAGGAGCGATTATCTGATTTTTCAACGGTTATATCCAAAGTCTAGAAGGAATTTAAATCGGCAAGTGTCTTAGGTTTTCTTCTGCTTGAATTACGTTTATGTGCGTACGCGCAATAGCTTTAAGAAAATCAAAAGTGAGAGAGAAACACATTAACTATTTAAGAACGGCAATTATGCACGTCGGACGCGCTAAACTTTTAAATTAAGCTTTTTTTTTACAAAATATAGTACACGAGTACTCGGTGCTAAATATAAGAAGTGTCTGTAATGGATTTTTAACGAGAGTCAAATACACATAGTCTTCAAAAAAAAAAAAAAGACTCAAGTATATTCTCTCTAGTACTTTCGACGCGTCAACTTTTTAACAATTTTTTTTTTTTTGTCTACAACCTCGTATATATATAGCGTATGGAATAATATTGTAAAAAAATAAATTGATAAACGAGGAGGCATATATGAGAGTGTAATAGCAGGTGCTTGCGTTTAACAAGTGGTTTGTTTAGAGGCTGAGCAAAAAGAGAGATGGTGGAGAAGAAGAGGAAGAGAAAGAGGAGAGAGAGAGGAAAGAGAGAGAGTCTGAACGAAACGAGGTTGCTCACGATGAAATTGCGCTCTGTTTGACTTATGCGCGCCGGGAATTTTTCATTAAATTGAAAGGAGACTGGAGAAGAGGAGGAAGAGGGAGAAAGAGGGGGGTCTTAATGCGTGTGCGCACCCCGCTGGCCCGGCGCGATTGCGATTAAAAAGCGATGCTGAGAGAGAGAGAGAGAGAGAGAGTAAGAGAGTAAAAGAGAGAGGTATAGGGTTATAAAGTTACCAGCCCGACACTACGCTTCTAGTCTGGTATAGGTAGGTGGAAAATATTTTTTTTTAATTATGCGTCGAGAAGCCGCTGCTGCTGTTACTATACTACCATCACCATCACTACACAGCGTTTTCTAGTAAATATTTCGTGGTAATTGTTTAAAATTGAAAATTGACTCGGTGAAAGGTGTGTTGTAAAGAGAGGGAGAGAGAGAGAGCGACGAGTAAAGTTTCTTTATTTTAAGCTGAGTGGGTGAGTGTATATATATTTTTCGTTGATGAAATTTTGTAAAATTGCTTTTATTAACGCGTTCGACAAGTGTCGTTGAGTAAGACTTTATTATTACTAGCTAACGTTGCTTAACTAACTTTTAAAATTATACTGTATGAATGTACTTGTAAACATAACTTTAATTTTGAATAAAAAAAATTTTTTTTATTATTTTTGTTAATTTTAAAAAGCTATGGCTTGTGAGTCAATGAGAAAATGAGAGTATTATAGGAGAAGGAAAAGCGTGGAGAGACGTCACGGTGAGAGAGCGCAAAGGAATAAGGGAGTTGGCCATTTACTCCCTGTCAGAGACGAATAGGAAGAGAGAGAGAGAGAGAGAGAGAGAGAGAGAGAGAGAGAAAAGAGGCGCAAGCAGTATACTCGGTCGACGTGGGACTCTTGCAAGCGCATTGCTGCTCCAGGGCCCAGGTTCTCTTTGCTGTCACGTCCCTTTTTCTCTTTCTTTCGTTCTCTCTATATATATATATCACGAGTTCGCGTTATAGTAAAATCCAATGCGGATTTGTTCCTTTTTCGCTCAGCAGCAGCAGCAGCAGTAGGAGAAGTAGTATGTATAGTATAGTAGAGCGATGGAGGCTTGAAACAGCCGACTATATAAGACGACGACGACAACAACGAGCAAGACGACGAGATGTTATGCAGGGCTTGATTCTATATATGTTAGAGAAGTGGAGGCTGCATTTTGCTTTTACTCTCACGGCCGCTGTTGTTGTCAAGTTATTTGTTGCGCGGGAGGAGGCAACTAGAACTGCGCGCACACTCTCTCATCTTTATGGCTCTTTCGCGTGCACATTGGGGGGGATCTCGTCTATATAGTACACACACAAGCGCAATGCACATGGCAAATATGCAAGCGTAAGCTCTTGATTTTTTGGACTCGTACACTCTTTCTCTATTATTCTGACAGTCGTATATTTCTTGACTTGGAAATTTTAGATGTTAGGGTCGCTTTTCGATTTCGAGTTTTACGGCTTTTCAGGGGTAGGTATATATGAAGGTTCAAGCGATTTTTTTGAGGTGTCTGTATATGTATATTCGTTCTTGAGAGACTCTCTCTCATTCTCTGTCTTTTCACCTCTCTTGAATACTTTAACAATCGCAAATACGATTGGCGAGTAGAGAGAACTTGCTTTTTTGCATTCCAAATCCTTTGCATTATTACTCTGTAGGTCTCTTGCTCTCACCGTCCCGTCTATTCTGAAACGAGATTCGACGACTATGGCTCTCTCTCTCACCGTTTTTTTTTTTTCTACCTCTCCCATCCCGATCTTCCATTTAACACGACGACAAGAGGCTTTTCTTGCTTTTCGAAATCCATCTCCTTTTTTTTTTCTTTTTTTCAATTCTACGTTGTTCAGAGTCCTCCAGAGCACATCTAATCGCTCTGGTAAATTAGAAATTCATTAGGTCGATATCCTGACCAGAGAGTCTCTCCCTCCCCTAACTGGAATGAAGGTTTTCGAAAGAGATTAACCTTCGCAGATATTCCCAATTAATTTTTTTCCATCTTGCTCTCCAGCGCACTTCATCACTCCATCTCTCTCTTTCTCATTTCGGATCGCTTCTTCAATCTGTCTTGTCTCTTTTCTGCCACCTTCAATTCCAAAGCATCGACGCACTCATCCGTATTAACAGCCTCCACTAAGATGAAAGAAAAAATAACATGAAACGTATCTTTTACGAAGCGAGTATAGCGATCTGTTTCATCTTTATGGCGAAGAGCAGACACAACATACACAACCTATAAAACAGGAAGGGGTTGAAAATTGGCCGCCTAATGGCTCTAAATAAATTAAGCTTGAGTATCAAGCAGCAGATTTTGGCGTCGCTTCATCATCATCATTATCATCATCAGTTTCTTACGAGATTCATCGAGTCCTTCCTTTTACAGCCCAGATGAATCATATTGATCTTTTTACAACCCATATCTAAAGGGCTAAAATATATATTTAAAAATAAAATTTAAAAAAATAAAAACAAAAAAGTGCGCAACTCTCGCGTCATAAATATGTAAATTATTAAAAAAGATATATCCACACTCATACACACTTGCAGGCGAGAAAGTTATTTATGCTCTGCTTCATCGACGAGCAAAAGCTGATCGTAGTAGACATAGTTAAGATTGATGAATCGAAAAAGTCTCGGAGTTCTACACACATACTTTATAGGTATATACATATATACAACACACGCACGTCTTTGCTAAAAGAATAAGGAAACACAGCCTTTCAACTCTATAGCACGTCCGAAATTTATAAGCTTCAAAATATTTTTCTCATCCTCAAGTATATATATGCATATAGTATCAAGGGTAGTAGCGAATATATTTTAAAAAATATTTTCGTCATAAAAATTCGTGGCGTGTGGATAGAACGGGGGAGGGAGGGGGGAAAGGAGGAAGGGGATGGGTATGCTCGAATACAAATAAGCTGGAGCGTAAAATAATCCCCTGACAAGACTGACAAATTGCTAAGAGAGTTCGAGTAGCATAACAGCAGCAGTATAGCAGCAAGAACAGGAACAGGAGCAGGAAAGTGCCAGGCGCTCTCTCTCTCTCTCTCTCTCTCTCTCTCTCTCTCTCTCGAGAAAGATTATTGTGAGTGATTCGAGCGAAAGCTCTTTCTCTCTTGGTGAGGAGGGGGCGCCTCGTGCACGTGAATAATGCTGGACCAATTAAGTAGTTTCCAAGACGAACTGCCGCACGAACAGAGGCGGAAGAAGAAAAAAAAAAGGACTCGTGGATGGTGGTGATGTATATAGAACCACCACCGACAGATCAAAATATAAATAAAGATGTGTCTATACTATAGAGACAGGGGAAAAATGCTTCTTTACTACTCATCGTGACTCTACTATGTCTACCAACACATCCAGTAACTAAACTGCACTCGAACCCTTCCGTGTTATGTATACATACTTGTATAAATGTACGTGAATCAAAATGAGAAAGGCGGATATATTTTCGTACACAACACCTACATTTACAGCATTTTTTTTCGAAAACACAGACACAGCAAAAGCCAGGCAGATCTCCTGCTCTCAAATAAGCGCCACACAACTTTTAAAACGTAGACACACACACACACACACACACACACACACGCGCATCCACGTACACACACACACACACACACACATGATACACAACAGAACACACTACCTAATAGTAGCTTTGGACGTTACATAAATCTTCAGTCTCCTCTTGGTCCTGCTATAGCTTGAGGTCGCTGGAAAATAAGGAGGCTATAGAACACACAGACAGGGTTGTGCAACCAAGTCTACGAAGGGAGAGAAAAGAGAGACCCAAGCGGCGCGAAATGATTAATTCCCACTGGCGGAAAACAAGGGCCGCACAGGATCGAGACTACACACACACACTGTACAGCTCTCCTCTTTTACTCTCTTGCAAGTCGAGAGAACTTGCAGTATGTTACACGAAGCTCTGTAACGAGTCTCTCTAGTTCTCTCTCACTCTCTCTTACCATTGAAAATTTTCTCCGATAATACACTTTATAGTGTGTTCAGGTTGGAAAGTAAAGTAGAGAAAAAGAAATTTTATATGTGGTATATATGTATACATGTACTTCCACTGTGTCGCGAGTAGAGTACCTACCTATGTATAGAAAGGAATTAAGAAGGGGTTAATAGACGCGAGGATAAGAATTGGACGATAAATAAATCGGGTGCATATATAGATATACATACAATACAGAAACACAATGCCGAGAACGTGATGGTGGCGATGGCTGGTGGTATAGTCGCATAATCCTCATAAATATTCATCGTGTTCTTTCTCTTTCTTTCTCTCTCGCATAACAACCTCATAAGGCTGGAAATGAATCTGTAATGTGGCGGCGGTGATGGTGGTGGTGGTGGTAGAGTTAATAAAAACAGGAAGGAAAATTGAATGCGCCCCACGACGTTGGACTTGTGCAATTTTTCTACCGATGATCGAAAGGCAAGCAGAGAGCCAATTTAGAAGAAGGAGAGAAAGAGAGAAATCTCTCGAATGAATTTTTTTTTTTTATTTTAGTTGCTAATGTTAGTGTTGTTGCTGGTACTGGCGCTCTCTCTCATTTGGCACATTATCTTATCTCGTACGTATACTAAATTACCTGCCTTTTAAACTGGTTAGTTGTTGTATTTATTTTCGTGATTATGAAAGTTGTATTAAAGCCTAAATATATACGATTGAATAGACATTTTTTTTTTTAAGTAAACATCGAGGCTTAAAAGTTGCACGACATTAAATTATCGTATATATACCCCTCTCTTTATCTTCCTTCAATCCTTACACAGTGTACATAACAAATATATACTTTAATACTCTTTTCAAACATAAAAAATATCTTTCTTGTAAATCGAACACATACTTTAATTTCCTGTCGATATAAAACCTTACAAGCCCAAAGCATTATAATATTCAAAAGGGCATTTTAGGCATCACTCAAAAACTTTTTTTTTATGGGCGTGTCGAAGAGGATGGGTGGGGTGTTAGAAAAGAGAGACATCCTCGTCAAACACATCATCTTTTAAATCACGCCCAAGCGCCTTTGGGGTGTACAACACAAAGGTCTTTATTCGCGAGCAAATTCGCACCCATCAATCTGGTGCCGAAGCAAAAAAGCACACACACATATACATACACACACTCGTATTAAGCTACATAAAAAGAGAGTCCGACCATCGTCAGCACACACATACAATACGTCCGGGATCTTTAGCTAAAAAATTACAATTTCACTCTCTCACTCTCTTTCTCTCTTTCCAGAATGGCTAGCAAGATTTTTGCCCGGGCAGCTACAGCTGCTTTAGCCTTATATGCGTGAATCGGATTCGCACCCTCGCAGGCAAAAAGGGCTTGAGGCGGAAAAGGCAGCTACCACCGTCCGACACTAACGGAGAATAGGTATAAGGGAAATCCCGGGTGCTTTTAAAAAAAAACGCGTCTCTTCTACTTGGCAAAAAGCACCATAGCTTCTCTCTATATATACAACCACCCATGTATAGGTACCCACAATGTGGTATTCGAAGTGGTATGAGAAACCACCCGGGATTTCGGTATATAGGGAACTAATAAGATTTTTCCTTCGACGCGCTGGAGCTGGAGAGCTCCCCCACACACTGCTTTGGAGCTTTGGTACTTTTACCAATGTAATACGAAAAAAAAAAAATCCACCTCGCGCCTTCTCGCCACTGTACACATGCAACACACAATTCAGGCATTATTCGGCACCGAAAGTAGTAGAGTAGTATGTAGTAGTAGTGGTAGCTTCGTTCTACCGTCACGACTTTTGCGATTCTACAGACCTTCGCTACAACCAACTTCTACTACAACTACTATTACTACCACTCCCAATTGTACCTCCTTCCTCTCATCCTATTCCCTTTCGATTTTTCAACCTACCACTACAAAGCTGTCCGATTCCTGTACTTACACACAATAAAAGGCCACTACGCCATTAGGATTATTAGTGACGCCGAGGTTGCTCTTTGGGTATAGAGATAATGCAGGTTTGCTCCTCTCTTCGCGAGGCTACACATCGTATACACATGACTGTACTTTTCTAAATCAAACGAGAGAAACTACAAGCTATAGATAGTGAAATTCCTTCTCTCTCTTTCTATCTTTCAGGCTTTTGCGCAAGTAAAGCGGAGGTATACTAATTATCCGCTTATTTTATACGCCGAAGCCTATGTTTATTGTCGGACAGAGTGCATTTAGACGTGAAGCGCTGCTGGCGCGCCCCTGTCTATCATTATATTAACCTCATGGCTGCTGCGCGTGCGAATTCGCATTAATTACGTTTGCGTTTATGCAAAGATAAAAGGAAGGGAAAGGGGATTAAGTTTGCGGCCTATGAACATGTACGTATATTGTAGAATATATAGTCTGTATGTACAGGAGAGAAAGGTATTTATACCTCTATCTCGTGTACGATTGTGTATTTGATCGGAGAAGTGAACGTTCAATCGAATTCTCGATATTATGTTTTTAACGTAATTTTGAATACGATCATAAGAGCGTAGGTAGGAGAGAGAGAGAGAGGTAGATAAGCAATGAGGTCTTGGCACATCAGACTACGTTATTAAGTTCTCTATAGTTCTGACATACCCCCATACAGATGACTAATGCGAGGCCGTTTAATCTCTCAAGGCTCACGGCTCTATATACTCTGACAAGGCCTTTGAAATGCAACGCGTCAAAACATTTTCGTATACGTACATACATACATACACATAAACCCCACCACGATTACCATGCCTTCTCGTTCGCATATCTACATATCTGTCTGTCTACGAAAACCCATCCCTCGAAACATATACATTTACTTCATTTACTCTCACACACAGCTTTCGATCGTTGCTGAAATATCAAATTACGTTAATCAGACTTATGATATTTTGTTGTTTATGCACAACATATAAATAAGTTCAAATAAAGAATTTTTTTTAATTATTCAGCTAATTTCGTAAATAGAAAATTTTCAAGCATAGTCACGAAAATGCAATTGAGCTAAATTTTATAAGGTGGCAAGAAAAAAAAATAACAAAAAGGACGATAAGTCAGTGTTTTAGAATAGTAGTTGTAGTAGTAGAAGCAGAAGCAGCAGCTGCGGGTGGCAAAAGAGAGAGTTCTGGGCAAGAGAGCCCTTCTTTCTCTTTCTCGCGCTATTCGCACGTATAGCCACTAACGTTTTCTCTCTATATAGTACCCCCCCCCCCCAACAATAAAGCGAACGCTTTTGCACATACATACATACATACATACACACAGACCCGCACATATTTGCTGCTGCTGCCACATACAACACTGCACACGAGGCATTAATAAATAATGCAGAGAGACCCCTCTACTACTACTACTATACAACCCCCATACCATATACACGTAGTTGCTTTCTATCTCTATAGTTCTCTCTTTCTCTCTCTTCTCCAAGAGCTCGAAGCTCATTTTTTTCCCGTTTCGCAACGTCGAAAGTGCAAGCGCGCGCGGGAGAGACAGCGAGCGAGCAAGCTCGCGTCGGTAAATTTCTAAATTAACCCCTTCGTATAGGAGAGCAAAAGAGCGTCGAGGCAACCTCCCCCTCTGATCGTAAATATTCTCTCCTACTCCCGTACTTTTCTCTCTCTGCTAGTGTATATGTGTATATGTGTGTGTAGCGAGAAGCCAGGCGCCAAAACGAAGAGAAAGTGGAACGTTTGGGATATAGGGGGGATGAAAGAGAGAAAGAGAGAAAAGAGAAGAACTTTACAATGCCGAGGAAAAACGCCGGAAACTTGGCGTGTGTACGTAATATTCACGCGGACGACCTGCTAGCGCGTCTTTTCCATGATATTTCTACTTTTCCTCACTTCTCTATCTACTGCTGCTTCTGCTGCTGCTAGTACTACCTACTACGCACTGGTATATAAATTTAAATAATAACGACCGGCAGTCTTCACATACACACAGCTCATCTTCCTCTTCTCTTATATTTTTCTATGTTGCATTAAGCGATGGGATACGTGTATATAAATGCTGGCTGCTTTTCTTTCTTGAAGAAGAAGAGAAAATGCTGAACGTCCGAGATGAGAGCTTTAGTTTTAGTTCCGAGTTGCACAGAGGAGCGATAAAAAGAGAAAGAGTGAGCTAAGAGGAAGGGGAGAAGAAGAGACGATCGCGAGTTTACAGTAGAGGTACGAGTGCAAAGCAAGTCGAGAGAGTATACAGTATAGGAAGGAGCTCGCGCGCCGTTAATTAATCGCCTCGTAGGAAACTTGGCGCGCAAGCGCATTTTACCCACCTACCATCTCTTGCTCTTTCTCTCTCTCTCCCTCTCTTTAGGAGACACTAAGTGATTGTTGCTGTTTCTCTGAAAGACTTCCTTCTCCCACCTTCTCCTTCGCTCTATCGTTCCTTTGCTGTGCTGCTCGCCTTTCTGCTTCTGCATATGTCTCGTTAATTTCCCGGGTACTTTGAGACTTGCGCGCGCGCGCCTTACGCTTAGCAATTTGTCTTGATTAAACGTTCGTTTAAAACCTTTTCTTGAAAATGTTTCGACGACGAGCGTTCGCTCCTCGCGAGAGATTGCAGCTGGCCAAGTATAAGCATTTAACGTAGTGTAGATGAATCCAATATCGCGCCTGTGATTACAAAAGATTTGTCCTTTCTGAGATGAAAATTCATTTTCCGAGTTATATATAGCTTATGCACTTGACTATATTTCCGCATGTTGTTTAATTTCAACCTCGATTTCGTCCTGTCCACTTGACGACTTTTGCTAAAAATTCTCGTAGAAATTGCATCTCTTTAAATCGTAAATATTAATATTCAAAATAAGCATGATATGAATCATTTATATTTCAGTCTCGTTTCTTCAGTCAACTTCAATTTTTATAATATCGTCACACAAGAAAAGACACATTCCAACCTCAATCTTTTTCCAAGCACAGAAAGGAAACTAGACATGCAAGAGAGCTTACAAAAAAAAAAAATGACCAAAGTATAAGGGTCGTCGTCTCAATTTCAGGTGTGTGGCCCTTTTCCCTCGAGTAGCCCCTAGAGCGTACCATTCCCATATATATGCAAGTAGTACGATGCGTGTGGCGGTGAAACAAAGAAAAAAACAAAAAAGAAATAAAAGGGGTTAGAGAGAAGCGGATGGCCAAAGGGAGAAAGAAAGGAACCAAGGCCCAGAGGGGCAAAAGGGGGGGGGGTGTTAGAGAAAGAAGAGATGAGAACACAGGGCAATTCGCAACGAAAGCCAATAAACAACGGCGAGAGATGCACACTCGTAAAAAGCGAGTTCTCTCTTTCTCTCTCTCTCTCTTTCTCTCTCGCCGAGAGGATGATTTATCGTCATCCCATTTCCCGCGGATTCATTACTCATATGTCCATATGTATCTATATATACATAAACGGACGGAAAGGGAAAGAGAAAAGATCGAGGTAGAGAGCAGGCCTCGGGTACACATCCTGCACGTCGCCATACGATATGCGCAACTACTACTACTACTACTACTACTACTACTACTACTACTACTACTCTTGTCTCTCAGCTATATACGCGTCTGCCGTCTGTCTGTTTGTCTGTCTATATCCTTCTTTCCTTTTCTCTTCCTTCTTCTTTTCTTCTTCTTCCTGATTTTCTTCTCTTTCTTAACTCACTTTCTGTATATATACATTCGTTTACTGAAGCTTCTGATCTAATTGACGTTTCTGCCGTTTATATACCAAAAAGGATTGCTTTTATACTCTTGACGTGTTTAGGAAATTTTCTCAGTTAAGGACGTAATTTAACACTCGTGTGTATATATAAATTGGAATTCGAAAAGTGATTTTGCGCAAGCTCTCCCTCTCTCTATACCAAAACTTTAACAAATATTTCCTAGGAATATATATATACAAATCGATATATTCGTGTTATTATATATATACGTAAACATATATATATATATATATATATAAACAGATTTAGTTGAAATATAACTCGAGTTAGCTACTGTAATAGCCCGATAAATTTAGCTGTGGTAAACTAGGATCTCTCTCGACTATATATACGAATAAGGCAACCAAAACCAGGAAATTCTTACTATTCCCTTAACCCACATGCGTCTATGTGCAAAAAATAAATCAAGGAAAATCCCAACAGCAATTTATATAAATCGAACGAATTATTATCTAGAAAGACAGGCACGTGGCATCATTTTTGAAGTGTGTGTAGGTATATATAAAAGCTCAAACGTGTTAATGTGAAAAAATTGGCTGACAGTTATATTGTATGGTGCATTGAAGCGTGTACCTATGTGTATACCTATATGTGTGTGTATTGTCGGCGTCAATTTTGCCCGCTGAACCTAATGGCACGGATTCGCTGCAGCCGCGAGATTTCCAGAAACGATTACCACCACGACCACTCAGTCAGTCAAGCGGACATACAAGAGAGTGAGAAAGAGAACGCGGCCGCGTGGCTTTGAAGATAAGAAAAGACCGGCATCTTTCTCGCTTATATTTTACTCCGGCGCGTACTGAGCCCCGCCCATACTAAAAGAGCTTGCAAGGGGGAGCGGCATTTTTAGCCAAGCCGAAATATTATTTTGACAGCGACAGAGTGGAAGAGAAGAGAGAGAGAGAGAGAGAGAGAGAGAGAGAGAGAGAGAGAGAAATAATGGGAGCAAGCTGGGATCGTTCCCCTTTTCTCAGTGTCTCTCTTGCATTGGCAAAAGCCTTATACGCTCGTTCGCGCGCGCGCGTGCGTTCTCTTCTTGCCCATAAATCCCAGTATGCCTGTCCTTAGCTTCTATATATATGTAATGGGGGACCCCACTTTTTTTCTCTTCCCCCCTCGCTCCTCCATGTTCTCCGTTACTTTATGTCTCTTTTTCTCTTTTGGTCTTTCTCTCTTTCTCTCTCTTAGCACGTTGCCCAGATACGACTATTTCGCAACGTATAACCCCCACACACACATGGTACCCCTCATCATCTTCTCCACCCTCGTACTTATATATACACATACGACGAGTGTGTCCATCCCCATATAGCTCGATGACGATGTCCTTCGCGTACATTACGCGACGATTTTTATAGCGAAATCGGATTATTATCATTTTTCTTGTTTACGCAACGGAGAAATGTCTCTCTCTCTCTCTCTTTATCTCTTATCCTAAAGACAAATACACTTTTTCTTCCTTTTTACGTCTCTCTTGTGTGTGTGTGTGTGCGTATTCTGTTGAATATAAGGTGCGCACGTATATAGGGGAAGGTCTGATAGTAGCAGGGGCTAAATGTGTTTTATGATCTCAATTAGATTATAAATAATGTATGTTGAGTTTAGTAAATGTTGTGTGTATATGGTGGACTTTAATAATTTAGATTTATTAAAGTCCATTTTATTACATTCAATAGATTCTAAATATAGAAATTAGAAAATAATTATTTATTATGATGGAAATTAAATTTCAATTAAATTTTATAGAATAAATTTAAAGGAGAAAAAAGTTTTGAATTATTTGAATCAGCATATATGCACAACTTACCAATCCTATAGTTTGAATTTGGTAGAATATATTAAAAACAATCGAGACTCACCTGTAACAGAAAAAAACAACTAATTAATAAATAATTACATTTTACATTTTATTATTGCATAAACATAAATAATTTACATAAAGATCGAATGATATTCCATATAATTTAAAAATTTATCAATTCAACCCATCAACAACAAATATCATACACAAAAAAAAAAATAAATAAATAAATAATAGTTGGTCTGTTTACACAAGACACATTTCAAATTAACAAGTTACATATAGCTTCCAAATGTTTATTCAGCAGTCGTAGAAACAAACATTAACTCAGTATATAGTGTATACGTCTCTCCCTTCGTCCGTCGCTCTTGAAACGAGAAAAAGAAAAAGAAAAAAAAAAAAATTGCGTAAACTATCCTGACAGCTCCAAACGTGCCGGGACCAACTCTCTCGCTGTGTCTCTGTCTCTCAAGTTTCTTACCACCAAACCCAAAAAACCCCCACACGTCGAATCAAGCTATCCAACGAGAGAAGTACAGTAGCACTACTCGAGACGTGGCGTGTATAGGCGAAATGATAAAGAAAAAAAAATCAAAAATTCCCGCGACGTACAACGCATCCCCAGCAGCAAGCAGGCAAGCAAGCAAGCAGCTCCAGGCTCAGCTTATATATCGACAGAGTTGAGTAGAGTAGAGTAGAGTAAAGTAGGAAGAGGAAAAGGGGAGAGAAAGAGAGAGAGTAGCACATCCGACCAAACTTTCCACCCTCTCTCGGTTCTCTCTCTCTCTCTCTCTCTACGCGATCCTTTCTCTGCCCCCGCAGCTCACGGTCCCTCGAGAGGTCGCCCAACCCCCGCGTGTGCGTGCCGGCGGCAGCAGTGAGTATATATATATATATATATAT
>JAPYZE010000063.1:0-75263 GCA_030522805.1 Leptomastidea abnormis
TATATATATATATATAAAAGAGGGGAAGAAATTCAACGAGAGTAGGAGGGAGAAGAGGGGGAGCCTTTGGTAACCAAGAGGCATAGTATAGCAGCAGTAGCAGTAGCAGGGTCGCTGGCAGAGCAAAGCACGACGCGGACGCGAGCGCTTGCGCTTTCATATATATACTTTATACAGTTGTGTCCGAGAGATACACACCGGTGAGATAGAAAGAGAGTATAGTTGTATATATATACTACTCTTAGCAGCTGGGGGGAGCGCCCCCTTGCATGCATACCTTGGGGGGTGTGGTTTTGATCCAAGGTCTATGGTATATGGCTGTGATAATATGCCGCGGAGACGTGCTTGCGAACGAACAGTATCGAGAACAGTGATAGTAGAACGATAATATAAGTCTAAGTGATGAGGTGAATTTATTGGCAGTTTATTTAAGACGCTGTCTTCTAAAATACTACTGTCAACGCCTTCTGCTTCTTCACGAAGTCCTTCTTCAATTTCTTCCACGCGTCGTCCTCGCGGTCATCTTCGTAAGCAGTCTGAGCCACCGCTGATTCAGTAAGTTGCCTAGGTCAAGCTTGCGAGAGCTTTTATGTGCTTTTGGCTTGGTCGTCTGCTCCGATAGTGATTAAGCTTTCGGGGTGATTGTATATTTTTGTGAATGAAGCTTGCGAGAGATAATAAAGTAATGTTTAGAATTTTTTTTTTTAATTTTAATTTTCCAAGTTGAGAGAGCTTGCAAGCTGCTATTTTTTTTAAATTTATTTTATTTGAACGATTTTAATTTATAAATTAAGAATAGCTTATTACACTTTTAAATGAAGCTGTCGATCAATTTTTGCAGGAGGTTAAGGACCTTACTTTTTTTTTAAGTTGTACTGATATATCACGAGTGCAATAGCATATTCAGCTGCAAGTGCAGTAGCAGTAGCCAAGTTTAAACTCTGAGGAATTAACACAATTTTATGTAACTGTTTACCTATAACAAAAGTCCATATCTACTATTTATCGTACGATACTATTACGAATTTTTTAAATTAATTTTTATTACTGGAAAAAAAATAATTTAGCGAAAGTAAAAAATAAAATCTTATCACTACCTCAAAAATCTAAATTATCTCAAATTTTTCTTTTTGAGAAAAAAAAAATAAATAAATGCACTCTATATATAACGAAACTAAGCGACAGGTATTTCTATATCCACATGCATATACACCATTATTATTCATATTCACATAACTTGCACACTCTTAAACAAACATATCTGATAAGATATTATCATCATCAGCAACGAAAACTTGCATATGCATATAATTTTCTACATATTCAACGACAGACCGAAAAAACCAGACATAAATGTGAGTATATATGCTGAGCTCGATAAAAACACTTCTATAGACGAGTGGAGGGTGAAGAATAAAAAAGGGGAAAAGTCGAAAAGCGCGAGAAGAAAAAGAAAAAAAAAGCTCGAGACTCTCTTTTACTCTCTCTCGAGTGTGAGTGAGTGCATTTGAGTAATGTCACATACGCTTATATGTGCGTATATATAACTTTTGGAATGCTATATTTATATGTATATGTAGAAGTAGTTACTATCTGCGACGACTCGGTTTTACGTTCAGGTGTATATATGTATGTATGTGACGTCGTCGTACAACAGAGCGTACGTATACGTATACTCATGCAAAACTAGAAACCACGAGGGTCGCGCTCATTCTCTTACTATACTCGATGACGCGGCTTGCGACGTCAGCGGTCCAACGACCTGAAAGCTCGAGATTCTCTTTGAATTTATTTATTTGAATTTTAATCAAACTGGATTAAGAGAATTTTTGTAGGGTTTCTTTATACAGGGTATGTTGTAGATTTGTGCTTGATTTTTTTTTCTTCTAATATTGAGATAAATTAACTTAGAAAGTTTTCATTGATAAAAAATTAAACTATAAATATTTACTATAAAAATTATTCATATTAAATTGTTGTAAAGTTACAGCCGACAATATACATACTATTTTTACCTAGTTGCTACATCAACTTCGCAAAAAAAAAAAATCTATACACCCACCAATCACATACATCATCTTATATACAATCTACCAAACTTCTTAGCAACAATATACTTTGAAAAAAAAATAATAATCAAAAGCTCGCCATAAACAAGGGGCGTCGGTTTTTCTGAGTAAAGTATACTGGAAGCTGGTATACATAAGCGAGGGTGGAAAGGTCGCTGAATGCGCATGTAACTTCAAGACTAAAGGGGGTTGAGTTGAGGAGTAAGAGAGGAGAGAAGAGATGAAAGCTATAGGGAGCGAGAGAGAGAAAGAGAAAGAGAAGAGCAAGCCACGAAGTATAGCGTGTTTGTGAAGAGCGAGCGAGTGAGTGAGAGAGAAAGAGAGAGAGAGCTTCACCATCGATTTTCCGACTTCGCATTTTTCCTCTCTTTCTATCCTGTGCTCTTTTAGGATATGTGTGTATGTGTGTATGTATACACTGGTATAGGAATTGTGAAATTGAAGTGCGGTTGGTCCCCGGTTAATAGTAGCTACGCGCAGTTTCATCTGTACGTACTTTCCATGTAATATAAGAGAACGTTTACATATCAGTGGGCATTGCTGATAGTGAAACTATAGGATTGAAGTTGACATTGTAAAGGACATGAGAGACAAAAGGTGGTTTCGTAAATTTTCCTTGCTACAGTTCTATTCCATATCTATTTTGTTTTTAGTCTACGTTTTCCCATATCTTTTTCTATTTTCTACGCTCTCAGTTTCCTTCCTTTCTTTTTATCATGTAAATTTATATTTATTTTATATTTGTTCATATGTAACTAACCAGAAATTTATGTAAAAAGGTATACAACATACCAAGATAATAACGAGCGTTGGGATGCTGTGAATGTGTAGATAAGAGAGAGGTATATATATATATCTATATATTTCGCCGCCCGGCGACGGCGCGTGAGGCAACTTCAGTATAGGTACGCGAAGTACCGTCTGTATATTATATTTCACAGACGTTGAGAGAGAAGAAGACGTTGTTGGGGCCCGGGGATTCAGGGCGTGAACCTATACGTATAAACGCGAGTATACTATAAATAAGTGGATGGAGTTTTTTTTTTCTTTTTTTTCTCTTGGGTATATTTAAAACGATTGGCTTATGATACATGTGGAGTGCTTTTATTGTAATGTGAAGTGCGTTGGTACTATTTATATAGGAAGATATAGATGGGGAGTGTAAGAAGAAGCTTTAAAGATTTTTTTTGGAAGAAAAAAAATTAATGAAAGTAAAAATTTAGACAGTAAATAAAATAATTGATTAATTTGGTAAAATGCGAATGATTTGTAATCGACAAATTAGCAATTCTTTGAAGTGACTAAGTAGAATAATACTTTTTTTTTTTGTTTTAATTGAAAATTGATGACTATTGAGGAAATTCAAATTGTTACAATTAATTTCGATCGATGAAGCAAAGCCTATTCAACTGTTCAGCAGAAGAAGGTATTGTTCTTTCGATATAATAGAACCCTGAGGTTAAAGATAAAACTTTTTTAATGGCTTGTCGATGATCGTTTCGATTCTATATATGTATATATAGACGTCTATTCGTCTATTCACTGAGTAATCAGCTTCTTTAACCTTGACATTTTTTTTCTCTTATTGTATTATCGAAATTTTAGCGAGATAAATCCAAAAACAAAATTAAATTAAAGTGTGTAATAAGAAGTATTTGAAATTTTTGTAATTTTAAAATATTATATAAACTACTTGAACAGTTTTTCTTTTTATATTAAAGATATAGGCACACAAGTCGAAGTTGTAAGTAGAATCGTTAGCCAAAAGGCAAGAGAGGTCGCCAAGCTCGACGAAGTTCTGAGCTCGAACTCGATCGAATAATTAAAGAAAAGCTCGTCGTGCATGCATATATCTATATGTCGTGTAAGTCTTGTGTGATATTAAGGGCTTGCAATTTCAAATTTAACTAGGTCTTCGAACGAGAAACTATAGTTAGTAGAATTAATTAATCTTAGATTCAACAATTGAACTATTATTCGATATAACTACGGATCGATTGTGAGCGAATGTGATTTCTTTTGTAAGTTTAATATTGTTCGATTTAAATGTGAGAGATTAAAGAAACCATAAAAGTTTGATTTTAAGCTTTTTTTCTATGTCTCATCCAATGAATTCCAATTATAACTAAAAATCGAACAACTATACATACATTTCATTTTATTACACGTATAACGAATGTAGCTTCATTACCGTTATATCTTATTATTTCAATTTAAATAATTAATTTTTTTTTTTAATTTTTACAGATGTCCAGCTCGACGCTCGAGGACTTCACCTATAAATGCATCCAATCGGGGACGACATCAGCCTCGCAGGAGACTCGCTCTTGCTCGTCAACCAATTACAGTATCATCATCATCGTCATCATCAACAACAACAACAACAACAACAACAAACAACGATTCCTCATCAACAAGATCATCAATACCAAATTCCGCTCCTGCCTCATCAATCACAAGCAACGACAGTGGCAACAGCAGCAACAGTACAAGTACCAGCAGTTGCAGTGGTACAAGCAGCAGCGACAGCAGCAGCAGCGAAGAACAGAGCGATGAAGACGATTCATCATCTTTATCATCAACGTCTTCGTCAAACGGCCCAGCATTGAGAAGACGTCAGTATCAGAATAAGCAGGAGAAGAAGGAGCAAAAGCAGCAACAACAACAACAGCGTAGCCGAAGCCGGAGGCAGGCTATACGGTCAAACGACCGAGAAGGCAATGCCATGCCGAACAAGCTTGACTGGAAGCTCGTGCTGCTTTATACTCTTCTCGTTCTCCAGGTTCTTGTTGTCATGATTTATGTTGCTACTACGCCTCACGTCTCCGAGCTTAATGCACCTGCTGCACTTCATGATAGTGTCAGCTTTGTGGGTAATGAGCTTGGTTCACAGGTACAAAATTCCATATTTCAGAATTTTAATTTAATTTTTAGCTTGATTTATCTTTCTAATATACTGATCCTTTTAATTAATATTTACAGGAGCAAAATCATAGCCGAGATCAACAGCAACAATCCCAGCATCATCATCAACAGCAGCAGCAGCTACAGCCACAACCACGTACAGTTGGTGCAGAGTTTATGCTTCGAGAAACCAAAACATTTCGGCTCTTCCAAGCTTACAACCAAACACTATGTTGGCGAGCTGGAGTCGACGAGCATCGTATGCGACGCGATTTAATCGACACTGGCGGTGGACCTGCCGAGCGTTGTGCTTGCCTACCAGGTTGGCATGGCTCAGACTGCGGACAGCCCGAGGTCGTCTGGCGAGCGATAATGGCATCGAAACAGAAGGATGTACGACTGCGAAGGCGCAAGCTCGCACGTAGGCTTATACTCACGTTTTGCCTACACGATTACAATTCAGCTATAGCTGAAGTTATTGTTGAAGAGCTGTATCCTGTCGTTGATCTCTTCGTCATCTGTGATTTTAGTCTTGCTGAAGATAATTTCCGCCATAAACTGGGTAAGTACATCTGTTGTATAAGTAACGTGCTGATGATTAGGGTGAAAGTAATGTTGATTTTTTCTTCCTTTTTTTTCAGCCAAGGGTCTGTTGGCGAAACAGCAAGACAAAATATTATACGTTAACGTAGCTGAATGGTCGGGTAAACCAGGCCGAGCCTTAACCGAGCACGTATGGGAGCGTGCGCGTAAGGTCGTACGTAATCTACGTGACGACGACGTCTACGTGCGCACCGATCCAGATCAGATACTTAACGGGCGGGCCCTGATGTTCCTAAAGGCCTACGACGGCTGGCCACAGCCGATCGGTTTCAGGCTACGATGGTCCGTATTTGGTTTCTTCTGGCAGCATCCACATCGTACTCGTATTGCAGTTGGTGCCTCGAGTATCGGTTTATTACGTGATGCTTATCGATTTAATTCGCCACTGCCTGGTGAGGAATTGGGACCATTGGCAGATGAGCAGCATACCCGAGATGGACTTGGTCTTGTTATTGGTGATCTTAATCATTACGGCGGCTGGTACTGCCAGTACTGCGAAGGACCGGCTCATATTGTTGAGGCGCTGCGCGCCCGCAATAATACCAGTAATGATCAACAACAGATTGATCAACAGCAGTCTGATCAAGATAGGACTACTGGTAATTTGGATGTGCCCTTTATTGAGGATCTCATCGGTGCTGGTACCTGGCTCGATGAACGTACTAGTCTGCTTAGAGCGTATAGATCTCGTGATGCCTATTATGCACCTGAAATTGTGCTCAATAATACCTGGAAATATGACTGGCTTATTGAGAATTTTTATGCTAAGCTTGATTATTATTGAACGAAATAATTCTCTAATAATTATATATATAAAATATATTGTACACCCATCCATTCTTCATTATTTTCTATTTTATCTCTTTTATTTTTCATTACTATTCCAATCTACGCTAGCTTTGGCCTATTTCCTTTATTGATTCTCATTTATTTCTTATTAATGCATGCTTCATCAAATTTAAAACACTCATCTTTATAAAGCATGCACGCTTTCTATTCCTCCTCCTCCTCCTCCTCCCCCGGACTGTGATATTTAAACATCGTACTCGAACGATCACGAGTTTACGCCACATTGGCATTATATGCTATGGATGATATTATTGTATACATCGATGACTTGACAATGCCTTGACAATTCTGATTTAGAATCGTCGGCTATGATTATTATAGCTTTTTTTTATTATTTGAATATTTAATTGTAAGATATTTTGAGGAGACTTTTTTTGTACGAATGATTGTACCATTATTCTTTGTTTTTGGGTGGAACAAACGATTATTTCGTTTGTCATAAATATTCTCAACAAAGAAGACTGTATTATTGTTTTGTAATTACAAGAGGTTTAATTGGTTTAATAAAAATTAAAAAAAATATATTTGGTATTGTTGTTTTTCTTATGATTAAAGAAAGATATATAAAGATTTATTTTATTAATACTTACCAATTGTACTTGAGCAAAGCAAGTGATGTAGCTATGTAAGGGATGATAAAATACATGGAAAATCTATGAGCTTCCCATGAATCGCCGGTCAATTCCACAATGTTAAAAATCAATATACTTGCTGCAATAATCAAGCTTTGACCAACTTCTAATCCATTGACTCCAGCCAATATGTTTATGGCATTTGTACAAAATACAGCCAACATTCCCATATATACATAATACAAAATCCATAAATCAACAGAAGAACCTAAGAGTGATCTCAAAGGCTTTGGCACAATTATCACAGTTCTATTAAAGTTTACATAATATACCATAAGCAGAGGTAGACTAGCAATTGTTGGGAGCAACAACTTGTATCTCCACTTCAAATCAAACACATCGTCTGCAAATCCTAAAAATACCATGCAGCAAATGGAGAGTATAGCTACCAATAGTTCAGAAAACTAAAATAAATAAATAAATAAATTAATTAATTGATAATAATCAAACATGGTAATAAACAAAAAATTTATTTTTGATACCTCGTAATGCCTAAAATCTACATTTTCAATGATATGATCTGTAAATGGTATTGGTATAAACAAAAACATTGTTACTAAAAAAGTACAGCCACAAAGAACACCCAATGCTTCTGGACTGAAAATATAAAAATAAAATAATAAAAATTTGTCATCCAATAGTTTTAATGCAATAAAACTAACATAACATATGAAAAATAAAATTTACAATCAGTGACAACATGTACTTACATTTTAGCACGACTGGTTTTGTTCATATCGATGCCGTAAAGGTTAGCTCTTATAAACATTTCTTTAACCTTTGGTATTAGTCGTGCCGTTAAAAAGTACGTGAATATAGACATTAAAATATTTAAAGATATGGGCAGGTACTGCATTAACGATTGCTCCATTTTTTATCGTTGCACCAAAAACCACTTGTAGCACCAAAATCTTGTAATAAAAACACCGCAAAAACACATACGTGGTATTTAAGATGTGTCATCTGTATCATATGTATAAAGTAAACATTTCGCTGTAAGTTCGCTTTACAACGGTGGTAATGACAAACATTTCGCAAAAATGTATAATACCTTTTTTACCATGTAAAATTGAGGTTATTTACGGTCATTTACTGTCAAGCAAAAGTGGCGCGGCTATTTAAATATGAAAAGTTTAAAATCAATAACTTTATTCTATCACAGAACTAGATAAACTTGATGTGAACTTTTTGTGGCAATATGGTATTAATAAAAAATGAATTTAATAAAGAATAAAGTTTTAAGCGATAGAAGTTATCATAACTATACCTACTTTTCAAATATTCAGAAACCATAAGGTTTTAAAAATGAAAAAAAAATCCATAATTCATAAAATAACTTTTACAATTATATAATTCATTATAATAATACATAATAATTAAATTTTGATAATATCTCCTAAGATATCATAAACAGACCATTTTCTAATTATTAATTAACTAATTGATTAAAAAGTAAAGTAGAAAAGAAATTAAAAACCAATATTAGTCACCACAGGATCAATAATACCTGAATTCCACAAACAATACAATAATTTCAAAACGTTTTCAAACAAAAGTCTAATAAAAAAAAAAGTCTAAAAGGAATTTTATCAAAGAACAACACACTATTATAAGTATAGAAGATGAAGAAATAGTACATATATAATAGAGGAAGTAGGTAAATCGGAGGGCGTATATTATAAAATAGTGAATTGAAAGAAAAGAGAGAGGCAAGCAGTTGCTCACGAGAAAGCTCTTTCGCGCACCATGCAGAGCAGGTTGGCAACAATTGGGCGTTGACACGACTCTCTTTCTCTTTTCCTCCGCGAGAGTGTGGAAGGAACTTATACGGGGGAGAAAGAACGACGGCGTATAGGCGTAGGAGGAATAATATATAGGTATAGTACATACATAAAGGAGAGACGTCGTTTATTTCAGCGCCGGCGAGGAATAGTATATATACATAACGCGAGCGAGAGGCAATGCACTCCCACGAGTGCAAGCGCAAGGAGGGCCGGGTGATGCATTAAAACGGGCCCAACAGCAAACTGCAGGAGCATAGGTGAGACACTCGTACTGAAGAGTTGCTTCACACACACTCAGCTTCCCACGCCGCGTGAGAGGAGGAAGGAAGAGATAGAATCCGCGGCAGCGGCGGCAGTCACTGCACTTTCAACGCCGGCTTTACTTACATCGGTGGTGCAGCAGCCAGCGAGAGAACAGCAATATAAGTAATATAGTTTAGTGGAGCAAAGGAGTTATAAGTGATTAAGAAGTATCGCGAAGATGGCCGTTAACCTATCGAAGAATAAGGATGCCCTGGCTGCAGCCTGGCAGAAAGTCGTCGACGACAAATCCACCACGAATTGGCAAGTGTTTCTCCCCCCTTTCCTCACCCCCTGTGTATGTGACTCTCTCGCGCCTTTTCCGGAGCGATGAGGTTCATTCTTACTCTCTCTCTCTTTCTTTCTTTTGCTTTTGAGTCGATTCGTGTATCCGCCCACTCATCAAGGGCCATACTATATATACAGCCCTGTAATAATATTCATGATGTAGGGGTCTTGAAGAAGCTAAGGGCCTTAGCCCCTTAGAACACTTTGTTGTAGGTGCTTATGATATGCTATATAGCCGCACCTTTAGATTACAAAATCTGCCCTCTTAACTCGAAAGAAGCTCTAAGACGAATTTTGTTCTAGTTACTTTTTTTTTAACAAGAGCCACTTTAAGCGATAAATCTTGTCTTTTTATATTTTTACGCATGGTATCACGACTTTTTTTGTTGATAAGGAGTAACAGATATGACTGTACACGCAATTTTTTTTTTTTAATGGACTAATGTTGTGTTGCTTTAATTTTGATCATTTATTAAAGGGAGATAGATTGTTTTCATATGATATTTTATTAAATTAATTTTTTTTTGGAGCAATGAGTTATTTAGATATGAAAAATTTATTACTATATTAGCTAAGTTGAATGCTTTAAAGGAGTAAGATGAATAAGTTTTTTATTTGTTGAAAATATATTTGTAGTTTATGTGGTTGAATAAAATTTGTTTGATTTTATAGTAGTTTTGACATAAATATATCAGGATAAAATTCATTACTGTCAGTTTTTTAAATTTATGTTTGTTTAAATAAAAAATTTTCATTTTCTTCAATGCTTTATTTAAGAAACTAATTTTAATAATATTTTTAGGGCTGTATTTGGTTATGAAGGCCAAACAAATGTACTAAAGGTCATTAGTACAGGAACTGGAGGATTAGAAGAAATGATAGAAGAATTAAACAGTGGATTAATTATGTATGCTTTTTGTCGTGTTATTGACAAAAAAACTACTTTGCCAAAATGCTTGCTTATAAATTGGGTAAATATTTATAGATTATTTTAAACTTTGTTTTTTTATTTTATTGAAAATACTAGTATTTATTGTATTTTTTTAATAAATTAATTAGATTGATTTTTTTATAATCAATCAAATCTCAATTAATATTATTTCCAGACTGGAGAAGGTGCTCCTATTGTAAGGAAAGGAACTTGCGCAAATCATATCAGAGATATAGAGAGGCTATTGAAAGGTGCACATATAACTATAAGCGCTAGATCAGAAGAAGATGTTGAAATTGATCTCATAATGGAAAAATTATCTAGAGCTACTGCTTCTTCATACAAATTTAATCAACCACGGGGTGAAAATGGTGATCGATCAGCACCTGTAGGAACTACATATCGCAGGTATATTAAATATTCAATAAGAACTTGTGAAAATAAAATTAATAAATATTATACAAGTATATTTATATGATTAAAAATTTACAGAGTAATACCAGCTCAAGAAATAAATGCAAGTGAGAGAGATCAATTTTGGCAAAAAGAAGAAATAGAAGAAAAACAACGCCTCGAATTGGAACGTTCGAGACATGAACAAAATCGACGAAAACTTGAAGAAGAAGCAAAAAAGCGTGAAGAAATGGAATGTAAATTAAGAGAAATGAAGGTATATTTTAAGCAGCAATTATTTTTTATAATTTTAATATAATAATAAAAAACCTGCAGTTTTAAAAGTTTTTCAAACTTCAGGTTACAGAAAAAGAAAATATAGTTGCTAAACAAAGGCAAGCCGAACAAAGGGCAGAGGAAATCAAGAATTTGAGAAATCAAAACTTGGCTACCAATGATAAAAATGACGATTCTGATGATGAACCAAAATCCAGAAGTGAAGAAATGCGGAAACAAAGAAGTAAAGAAGCTCAACAATTAATATCTCAGAGGACAATTAATGCTAGAGCAATTTTTGAACAAAATAGTAGTGCTGGTCAAACAAAGATACCTTTAAAACATCATTTTAAAGGCAATCATGTTGAAGCTGCAAAAAAAGCTTTTGAACAAAGTCAAATCGATCAAAGTAAACCTAAGGAAACAGTTAAAATTGAGTAAGTTTTTGAAAAATATAACAAATTATTTAGATAAATTTGTATATTGCTATGTTTTGTGATATTGCTAACAAAAACTAAATGTTTTAGGAATAAATCAATTACAGAAGTAAAACCTGAAAAAGTGGAGACTATTG
This sequence comes from Leptomastidea abnormis, assembly GCA_030522805.1. Lineage (NCBI taxonomy): Eukaryota > Metazoa > Arthropoda > Insecta > Hymenoptera > Encyrtidae > Leptomastidea > Leptomastidea abnormis. The sequence continues at coordinate 11,604 of JAPYZE010000063.1, forward strand.
CTCAGCCTGTAAAACTATTGTACGATCAAATAGAACCTCCTCAACAGTTTCAGACACAACAACAACCACAACAACAGCCACAACAACCGCCTCAACTCCAACCACAGTCACAACAGCAACAACCACAGTCACAACCTCAACTACCATTACAATCCCATTCTCAGCCACAGTCAGAAATTCAATCTCAAGTACAATCTTACTCGATCCCACAAGAAAAACAAAATGATGTACAAGTCAAACATGAAGGGTTGCCTCAATTGCGTGGAAATTCTATTATTCATAATAATGATATACCAGATGAGATTCAGCAAGTACAACAATTGTTAGAGTCTCAACCCTTACCTTTGGACCTTGAAGAAGCCGAAAATGAATTGTATGGACAATTAGAGTCGCAACAGTATTTGTACCTCGACCCTAATAACCAAGGCATGAAAGCGCGAGCTCTTTATGATTACCAGGCGGCGGATGAAACTGAAATTACGTTTGATCCTGGAGATATTATAACCCACATTGACGCAATTGACGAAGGCTGGTGGCAAGGTTTAGCGCCTGATGGCACCTACGGACTTTTCCCGGCCAATCATGTCGAAGTTATTGACTATGGCACATGATGTTCAGAGTCTAGTAACGGGTTGTTTTATAAATCGCTCATTTCCTGATGGTGAAATGCTTCTAAAGAAGTTTTTTAACGTTATTTAATAAAAAAAATTTTTATTTTATTTTTGTTGAAAATAATTATCAATCAAGTGTAAAATTATTTCAAATAATTCGATATCATTTATTTATTGCTATAAATAATTTTTATCTGTTATAAAATTATAAATGTGATTTAGTTGTTTAAAAAATATTTTAAGGTTTGAAAAGAGATAATAGTCTTTTTAACAAATATAAATGATCAATAGATAATAATCAATAACCTTTTCTACTAGATCTTCCATTAAAGCATAATGTATATCAATAAGACAAAAATATAAGATTTGTATGCATTTTCAAAAAATAGATGAAAACAAATGGTTGATAAATGTTATAAAATTTATAAAATCTAATTTCCAGTTAAATGTTCAGAAATTTTTTTCACAAAGTTGTTTTGTTTTTCAAGAAAGATTTAACTACACATCCCTGGACAAACCTGCTTCAAAAATGTAAAATTTTTAGATAAATATTTAAATTAGCAATGTAGTAAATTTTATCAATTGAAAGTATAATTGCAAAAAATTAAAGCATGAGCAAGAGTATTACAATGATTAAGTGAAACAAAAATTAATAGTATTGTACTTAAATACAAGTATTATAATACTCTTTAACAACTAGCGAATTTCGTACAGTATTTTCACACCAATTTTAATGAAAAATGAATTTTTGTTGATTTAAACAACACAGAACATGTCAAATATTTTCCCTTACTAAGATTAAGTTTAATTTTCATAATTTTTTTACTTATTAATTATAATTGCATAATAAAATAAAGCATTTTTTAAATATAATTCTTTACTGACACTGGTGCAATAACTTAATTTTTACGCGGTTTTAATCATATTGTATATATTTAGTAGATTTTATTTTTTACTTCATTTTCATGCCCATAATTTTTATGGAAAATTAAGCAAATATTTTATTTTTATTCACTTTCATTATTTTATAGGTATTTATACCTGAAAAAAACGTTTAATAAAACGTTTTCTGTTTATCTATTGCGATTAAAATTAGCAAGCTGTTATTTTAAAATGTTACAAAAACGTTAGTTTTTAGAATTAAAAAATTTTAATCACCGAGATAAATAAAATTCTGAAAATATTTAATTGTAAATTTATTGTTCTGTAATGTATTAAAAATATTAAGATATGTATATAACAATTGGAATGAATTTTATCAAATCCAAAACTAAAATAGAAACTAATCAATAAAATATCCTAACAAAATTGACATTGTCTCTATATTAAAATACACTTTAACACAAATAATTTGTATAAAGTGTATGTAATGACATCTCCCCTGACGTTTTGTAATTATATTTATGTGTAAGAATTTCAAGTAAATAAAATATACTGCCACTATTAAAAAAGTATTTACAACTTATTTAATAAAAGTAAAATCTATAATTTTTATAATTACATAAAATTGATTCAAATTAAAGTCATACTTTATGTTTTATTTTTTTATCTTTTTATAATCTTTATGTTATTATTTTTTCTCATCACACTTCATCAAAAATTAATTACATTTATTATTATTATAATTATTATTATATCATCGATAAATATATCAACACGTTTTTCATTTTGTTTGTTTTTTTTCTTTTTTTATAAAAACTTGAACTTTGTACAATTTGCTCGTTTGATGAATCAATGATTTTTTGCTACTAACTTTAATGCAATTGATCTCTTGGCAGTATTATATTGTGTTGCATTTTCTATGACTTTTGAAAACATTTATATGCCAAGATGGACCAGTTTCGTCACTTTGAAATAAACCCTTCACTCACGTTACAGTTTCTGTAACTGATACCTTTACAAACATCTTACACAAGGTAGAACTAGAACGTTCTCAATATATCAGGAGCTCATTTTTTCTGTGAATAAATGTCACAAAAAAATATTCTAATGCACATGTAGTGAGTAATGCTTTAAAGATGTCAGTTTTTTTATCCTAGAGATCATTGCTCATTTCATCATGTATCAATTTTTTGTGGAACAGTTTTTTTAAATTCTACAGGCCACTGTGTACATTAATTTCACCTTTATACATACAGAAATATGCCAAAGGAGTTTCTTTCATTCTCACTCTATCAGTTCATTACACAATTTTTACAAAACACTGTAAAATTAAAATTGTTTTTGAGTAAAATTCAGATGCACTTTGTCAAGTCACTTTCATCAACAGGTCAACAAAATAGAGGACTAAACACTAAACCGTCTGCTTCAAAGTAACGAAAAATTTCACTCTTTTTTCAGTTTCTTTTAAAGTACAAAAAAAAAAAAAACACGATACTTCCATGCTTTCAATGCTCACATATACAATCAAGTACGTAACAATAAGTCCACCTGCCATCTTTAGAGATTTCCACCACCACCGCCATCACCGCCTCCAGCGCTAACGCCAGGTGCTCCATTACCCGCATGACTAAGAAAAGCAAGGTGACCCTTAGGACACTTATTGGCATAATGTCCCTTGCGACTGCACTTGTAGCACGTTACTTCCTCAAGAGGTTTCTGTGGCCCACGCGGCCCATCACCTCTAGGTCCATTATGCATATTCATACGATGATGAGGATCACCCACTCTGCCTTCGACTCTATTGTCTCGCACATCACCTCCGGGACCTCCCCGATGATGGAATTCACGATCCATCTCCTGTCGCAACTGTTGTTCACGCATTTCGGGTGGCATTTTTGAACAATAAATAGCTTTGTGACCGCTTTCACCACACAAATGACATGTTATCATGACTTTTTTGCCTTCCTTTGGTTGCATATCTTGAAGTGCAGGCAGTTCAAATCTTGGACTAAAATAAAAAGATTTATTAAAAAAAATTGTCTGATAAAAGTATTTATATTTATATGCAATAAATTTCAATTCATTTGTACTATTATACTAGAAGAAAAAAATAACTTACTGCATAAATTTACAAATTGATCCATCTGGACAAAAACCAGCTAAATAAGCCATACATAATACACGTCTAACATGCCTGTGCCTACATAATGGGCCATGTCTGCAGAAACCTCTGTCATACCACGGACAGTCACGTACTTTAGTTTCTGGATCGATGTGTAAAAATGGACATTCCTTGTTGTGGCATGCATCTAAAATAGAGCAATAAAATACATTATTAATTAGTAATTACTTTACATTTAAAATCTGCTGCATTTAAATTCAGTTTGATTATAAAAACATTTTAAAAAAAAAGTCATATTAACAAAAAGAAGATACTCACTGAATCTTGAATAAAAATAGCACTCTGGCATTTTACTCATGTCATATTCGTGAAGAAATTCGCATTGATCTCCCTTTTTGCAAAGACCACGTAGCCAGTGCTTGCAGACGATCGTTCTATCGCCTCGAACATGGCGAAAGGGACAAGCTGCCCCTTTTGTGCAGGTACCCTTAGGGTAAAACTGGCAGACCGCTGCAACTGACTCTGCAAAAAAAAAGTGAGAAACGATGATTATTTAAACAACGCTGATAAACATTCTAACGGAGAGCTACATTAATTAGTAGTTTAAAGCCGCAAATTAACCTCAAATTAATGTTCTCGTTATCTCAGCTCTTTAATTTGTAACCGTTACGGAGTCAAACTCCAAGCCGGCGAAGTAGATCGCGTGAGCTACAAGCGTAGCGCGTCTACTCGACCGCTATACTAACGACAACAATAGGAAAGAACGGAGTTAAAGGGCTAACCTCCAGAGGAAGCTTCAACTTACTGTCCATGCCGGTAAAGGGCAAAGGCAAGGCCCCATACTGCTCGTCCAAGGCGATCTCTATGTCGAAGCGCATGTGATCGACGTTCGCCACGATACACTCCATTGCTTCTTCTTGATCTTAACTGCTCTGCAACAGCAGCAGCTACAGGGGCCTCCGTTACTCCAATTTCCAATTGTGACGTTGATGACGATGATGATATTGATGTTGATGATAAAATGCTGATGCTGCTGTTGCAGCAGCGGCCCGCTCTCGGCTGCTGCTTATTATCTTGCTGCTTGCTACTGCTGGTAGCATAACCTATATTTTGGCACTATAAAAAATGCACGCGCGAAGCCCTCGGCTCTACAGCAGGCACACCACCGACCGCACGCACTATACTTATCTGGAGATTATGGAGTTATATATTGCTATTTACAGGTAAACCTTTCACGATGCCATTGGGCACGATATCAAATTAAAATCGTGCTAATGACGCCATTGATTGCCGGATATATATTATTCGCAGAGATAACGCAAAAACTGATCTTTTCCAAACTCTATCTCTTATACTTAATTCCCCGCCGGCCCCGCAATCACCGCCACCACCACCTCGCGTGGTTTGCTCCAAAACCAACGAAGTCCGAATGCTCCGATTCGGCTGCTTTCTCCCTCTCATGATATTCGCGGTTTATAGGGATTTTTAAGTATACCAACCTGCATATATGAATAATATCAAAAATACTGTAAAATACCAAGAATAATGATATTTTGCTTATGCATTTGATTATAAAATCTCATCATTACCTATATCTTATGTAATAATTATTAGATAACAAATTTATATTTTTTTAGTAATAAATTATGCAACTGAAATTTTTAATAAAGTTCTCATTTAGAAGATTATTTGCATAAAAATTAATCTAGATAAATAAAAAAAAAATAATTAAGTGATTGAAAAAATTAATACACTAGATCAAATCAAAGCTTACTAAGTAGTGCAATGTCTCTAGAAAATTACTAGCGAATGACTGTTAAATTATATGATGATACCAGATTAAGTATTACCACCATTACAAGTTTTTTGTTCATCACGTATTATTTTATTTAGCAGGTAGTAGCAGACAGTGAGTATATAAGTGCGTTGCCCTGCAACCGAATTGCAAATAAAAATTGTTAAATTTACCAAGTATTTAAGAATAAGTGATAAGGCAGCTAACTTTAAAATAAAATCAATTTTATTTGTAAATTTTATATCACAAACTATAACCTATAACTTTACAAAGAAAAACAATAACAATAATGGCTAATTTCGTAAAAGAAGGCAACAAAGTTCTTGTATTGTTGGCTCCTAACGAAGATAAAACTCATGTACAAAATTTCATTGAAGAAGTTAAGAAAACAACTGGAAGTACTGGTGAAACGTTACTTGCAAATTCAAACGATTTACAAAATTGTGAGTAAATTATTACTATTCTCCTTCTTACTATCATTTTTTTTCTAATTGTTTTTTCATAACCAAGTTTTACTTGTATTGATAATATTAAAATTTATTATTTTATAATATTATGCATTTTAGGTAAATATGAGTCATCTTCTATTGATGTTGTAATATCAGGTTATACAAAATGTTATATTCACAATGAAGATTTATTAAAAGAATTGCTTAGAGTTCTAAAGCCTAAAGGAACATTAGCTATTTATGAACCGATTGATAACCCAGCAGATTTTAATAATCAAATAGCTAAAATAAAACTTAATGGATTTTTGTTGCCCAATAAGGAACCTAATGTGGTAACAGTAAGCAATGTACAAGCTTATGAAATTGTAGCAGAGAAACCCAATTATGAAGTAATTTAATATTTTATCGTTGTTATTGTTATTTATTAAATAGCTCAACAATTTTTATTTTAAAAATTAATAATAATTTATTTTAGATTGGATCAAGTGTTCAACTTTCTTTTGGAAAGCCAGCTACTAATATTTGGAAACTAGATGCTGATGATGATGAAGAATTAATAGATGAAGATGATCTTTTAGATGAAAGTGACATTGCTAAACCTCTAGATGTTTCTTTAAAAGGTTAAAAATCCAACTTTACATTAAAATTAACATTGAAAAAATTTTGTACAAAATTTATTTATATTCATATATTTTTAGTTTGCAGTACAACTGGAAAACGTAAAGCTTGCAAAGATTGTTCATGTGGATTAGCTGAAGAATTAAGAGGGGAAACTGCCGCAAAAGAGCAGCCAAAATCTTCTTGTGGAAATGTAAATTTACAATTTCTTAATTCTGTATATTTTTTATTATTCAGGTTAATTAAGATTAATTTTATTAATGTATTAACATTTTTTATAGTGCTACCTTGGAGATGCTTTTCGCTGTGCAAGTTGTCCTTATCTTGGTATGCCAGCTTTTAAACCAGGAGAAAAAATTGTACTGCCTGATACTCAATTGACAGCAGATTCATAAATTAAGAGAATTTTGTGTAAATAGGCTATTATTGTACAATTATCATAATCAATATTTTTCCTACAAAATAAATTATTAAATTGTTCATATGATTACAAATTAGCAGCAAAATGATAGAAGGAATGATTGTTTGTATGGATAGGTGTTTTAAATAAAATTTAAGAGGCTTGCATTTAGAAGATAAAGGCCATTTTATTAAATATTGTTATATTTTTATTGTATTTACAATAGTAATAGTATCTTTGTTGTTTTGTTGTGCAAATAGTAATTAATTAACATAATAGTTATAATTACACAATAAATTTATTTGATTATTTTTTATACAAAATGAGCCTAATACATAGTAGAAATAATAAGTTTTTAGAAAAAATTGTCTTCTAAACTAAATGATTGCACCAAAAAATTTCTATTTACATAACAAAAGAACCCAATACTAGTTTAGAAACATACTCCTTTCACCATAAAACCACTATCACAACTCTGTGGATGAGTGTTTGGGAGAGGACTATGTTCCGACGCGATCCTTAATTTATGGTGCTTACTTGTTAATTGGCAGGAACCACAAGCAAAACTATATAAAATATGATTATTTAAACTAAAAATGTACTTAAATCTCAGACTGGTAAAATTTCTTTAAAAAATAATTATGATTGAAAATTTGTAATATTTATAAAGAAACTTTAAAAAAAATCAAAATTTATTGAATAGTTTTGATTACAGGTCCTGCATAAAATAATAATCTATTGGCATAAGTAGCAGTGTCTTAAATTTGCGCTCATAAAAGAAATGATTCTTTTAACAAAATAGAAACGCATATCACCCCACAATTAAGTGCTAATTCAAGCAAGAAACATAGGAAGTCAGTTAAGTGACATTCTTATGACTAACTTGAAACTAAAAATTTCATTTTCACTACAAAACAGCACCTTGTAAAAATAAATGTTGTAATTGAAATTTTACTTTTCAAAGGAAGAACTTAATTTGATAAGAAATTAAAAAACATTGTATTTTTTAAGTATTTGATTAAAATTCAAATTTTTTAAAAATCTTATAAAAGTGTAATTTTTTCACCTAAAACACATATTCTTAAATTCAAGATATATTATTTAAAATTATTAAACTGAAAACATTGTTGTTTAAAAACGAAAGTTTTTATTTAAAAATTTGTCTTAATCAGTCGATCGCTATTATACCCAATTTTCCAATTTACTTTAAGGCATCTATAACTTTTAATCTACCTTTTAAAATTGTCTATTTCTTCTATTTGTAGATGCTGTTTATATTTACGAAAACTAAAAATATATTACCCTATTTTAGTTACATTAATTAGTTTCGCACTTAAGATCTTTTCAGCAGTAACACCTGCATTTTTCCTTTTTCATTTAGGAACATTTTATCTAGGAATAAATGAAACATTTAAAAAGATTTTATCTATTATCTATTATGAAACAAAAAAAAAATAAAATAAGAATTGACGATTTATTTTGAAAGTAATAGAATTAAAATATTTATAAGTCCAAATGGCTTATCAACATGGGTCATTTTTTTGAATGTATGAAATAAATTTAAGTAGCATTGATAAGATAAATAAATATCTAGAAATAACGCATATGAGAAAAAGTATTGGAAAATTGTTTGCCATTTTCAGTATTAAGCGAAGATGATAATAGTTGCCGAATTTTTTACAGAAAGAAATTAGTATGTTTCATTGAAAAAATAATCAATGATTAATGATGATTATCAGTTTAGAAATAAAGTTAATATTACTTTTCAATCTTCTTGATCAACATCAAAATAGAAAATTAAAGCTCGTTCAAATGTTTTCTTGCGCCGAAAGAAAACTTGAAGCTGCAACTTTGGTCCTGTGGCAGACTTAAATATTGTACACATGAACACGTGATCGGCTCGATAAATTTTTTGAAAAAAAAAATAATAAAAGATTTTTTATCTTTAAGTAATTGTATGAAAAAAAAACAATAGACAAAAGTCGTTATCATAAGGATGAAAAAAATATATATTAATGGGAACTAGAAGAAGTGATTATTATTTTTTATCACTTGATGTCATTCCTTTAGATAACTGACTTCAATTCTTGTTTCTCACAAATCTATTACTAGAAAAAAATATTTCTATTTTTTTTTTAAGTTAACGTCAAATTTACAGATAAGTTTTACGATTCAGCCTTTAGGTGATAATATTTAACATGTGCTTTTTTCAAAATTTAAACAAGTGTCATTATTTTTAAGTCACGCAAGTAAGTACAATAAAAAAATTTATCTCTAATTGTAAGTATTAAATAAATTTTAACCAATGCAATATCATGATTTTCAAACATTCTGCGATCGCACAAAAAAAAAAAATCACATAAAGACTAAACCGATCTAAAACCAGTCCTATCATAAACAGCTTTACACGTCGTGTCAAAATCACATAAGTATATGACAACAAAGTCGCTCTACAAAAAAAACAAAAAAAAATAAAGAAAAACAATTAGACGCATTGCTTTTTATACGCTGAGAAAAAGAAGTTAAAACACTTCTCTTGCAAGGCCACCTCGATATTTAAGTCTTAACCCGTCAGTTTGTAACGGACTCATAATATACGCGATGCGCTCTCTTTATATTTAATAAAGTCAAAAAAACGCAAGTTCGCTGTCGTATTCCTTGAGGCTTAGGAAACATTGTCGATTATTAATTATTGGGGTGGCTGGATTTTGTTTAATTCCTTTTTTTCGTCCCAGCGTACGCGAGGTAGCTTTGGTTTGCTCTTTGTCGTTCCTCGGAGCTTACACATCCGGAGAACAACTTTGAGATTTTATACTCTAGGGAAGCGGGCTAGGATGAGGAGGTATGATTCTCCTCGGTGCTCTCCTGGAGCTTTAACAGCAGCCCGACTAGCCGGCAACCCGGCGTCGACTTTGGTCACTGCTAGCAACCGCTACCAGGCCCGTCCTCCATGTGGTCCAACAAATTACTTTTTTCTTCCTTCTTGCTGGTGGATCGACCGCTCGATGCACTGCGCAGCTTAGGTTCGAAGCACGGCTGCGAACATAAGAACAGAGCGCTAAGCATCATCAGCTCCAATTCTTCCGGATGTGATTTACTTCAAGGGCTCTTCTTTATCTTTTCTCGTTTACAATATGTACTTTTTAAATTTATTTTTTCGCGAATTCAAGCTCGTGGCGTTATAAAAAAAAGCAAAATTATGAAGTTGACATTTTTAAATGTGAATGTTAATACGGAAAAATAATACGCTCGATGAATAACATGCATTGGCGATGACAAAACAAAATATTTCGCATTATCAACAAAATAATTTTTTTTATATGACTATTTTTATAATTTAAACTTCAATATGCGCTATAGTATACAAAAAACATCACAGCTAATAAAAAATACTATTGCACAAAAAAAAGCATTTTATAGTTTCGAAGGCTTAACAATTTTCTTTAGGAATACAAAAATATAAAATTACAAAATAAATTTTGTGAGGAAAAAAAAACGCAAGCAATCACAGTAATTGGAATCTGGTAACAAAGTATTTGATAATACAATTTTATAAAAAGCTTATGGTATGAAGGTGAATAACAAAACCATATTAAAGCAAATTAAAAAAAAATAATGTATGTACGCAAATGTACGGTGTTAACCCGTAACCTCAGCAATATTAACGCATTTCATGCGAAAAAAAAATTTGTTTTCCAATTCATAAAAAAAAAAGCATTCCAGGCCAAAAACTCAACAAAATAATTTAAAAAACAGAAAAAACCATTACGCCAATAAAAAAAAGCGTATAAAAAAACCAGTAGAAGCTAAGTATATATAGATAAACGTGTAGCTTATTTTTCGAAGCTACTCACTGTTTCGCAGATGTTCATGTTGCAGCAGTTCTCAATCGTGATTTCACACTGCTGATCACCAGCTATCGGTGAAGGCCGTGAGGTCAACGGCGTGATGCCAGCTTTATTAACAACAAATCGTTTCTTGATACGCGGCCTACGCCTTAGTCTTGTCACGTAGACGCTCAACAAAATAACAGCAATTGTGAGCATACCCAATAGGCCAGAAAGTAATGGCACCAGAAGAGTACAATTGAATGTGTCGTAGCCTAGTACCTCCTCGATCGTCTCGTTAAGCTCGGAACACCTATTAATTCAATAATAATTATTATATAATATTTATAATTAATCAAGCTCTTTGAAAGCTTATATATTTAAATCAATCATACCTGCAGGAGCTAGTATCAAGACCAGGCATTTGGAACTGCCGATTCATACAATACAAAGCGCATATTTCAGCCATCTCCAATGTCACCTCGCATCGTGCACCACTCGAATACTTGCATTCACAAGTTGGTCTGTTCTCTTCATCGAGTACACAACGTCCATTGTTCAGACAAAAACCATCACATAATTCACGTTCGCAACGTTGACCAGAATAGCCAGATTTACAGGCACATATAGGTTGTCCATTATTGCTTAATTGGCATTCGCCATTAAGGCAGTAATTATGACAGGCTGAAATTTCACATCTCGAGCCACCATAACTAAAATTTAAAAAAATAAATATTTAAAAAAAATCAAACTTTGAAATTAAATACAGCTCTCAGTTATATACATACCCAGGCCAGCAACGACAATTAGCACCAGATCCATCGCTGTTAACAGCAATATCACCATTAAAACATTCTATACGTTCACCGCTACCAGCCATATTATTTGCAACTCTAACAATCGGGGCAACAGTTGTCGTAGTAGTAGTCATCCTAGCAATAGCTTCTCTAGCACGATTAGCACTTGCCATCTGCATTTGACGGCAGTCAATTTTACCACCAAGATTATCCCTTGTTAATAAACCAGTAGGATCGGCCTGCGATCCCGACTCGTAATAGCTACGGAATTTACGCGGTGCCTCGGTAGGTCCCGGTTCTTTGCCGATTTCCCAGACTGCTCTGTAAACGTAATCCGTCCAGTACAATCGATCTCGATCTACCGCCAAATGTAATGGCTGTTGATGTTTCCCGTGTACCAGTACTGATCTTTCTGAACCATCGAGATCGCTTTGTTCCAATTTGTAATGTATGCCTTCTTCGTCGTCTAGCCAGTAGAGTTTGCCTGTCGTGTGATCTACTACGATGCTTGACGGCTCGTAAAGGTTGTCGGTGATGAGTAGACGTGGATCGCTGCCGTCAAGACGTGAACGCATTATGCTTGGCCTCGAACGATTACCGTTTACCCAGTAAAGATTTCTGTGTAAATATTAATTTATATATATGATTAATATATAATAGCTTTTATTATACTGATTATTTAATTAATGTATATGATAGGTGGTAGATATATTGTAAATACGTTATTATATTTATTTATTATTTATAATATCTTTTTAATAAGACGATTATACTTGTCTGAATAATTTCAAGGGAACAAGTTTATTATTGATATGTTTAATATGTTTACCAAAGGGAATTATCATTTTTTTTTTACAAACTGTGTTTTCGCGTGACGTTTTATTGATTATATTCCAGAGCTTTTAGTTTGAGTTCTTTATTATTACATATCACAAGTATAATTGTTGATTTAAAATTTAATATATATTCTACTTTATTTAATATACCAAGATAATGAAAATTAAGAAAAAAAAAATTTATTAAATAATAATACAGTAATTAAGGACAAATTATACATCTTTTTCCGTTTTACTTTATATTTATTAATTACAGACTATACTTTCTAAAGAGTATATCATCTGGTAATGCAATAATAAAAAACAAAATTAATTCTTACTTTACAGCTCTCTTTTTCCATTTTTTTTTCTCTCTCTTTAATACTCAATAACCAATTATTCACTACCACATAATTTACACTTTAAAAAGTAAAATATAAAGAATGAGTATAAAGGATATTATACGATAATTAAGTATATCAACGAGCACAAACAAGGATATTGTGCAATTATCGTCATGTATTTATATATAACGACGATCTATATGCGTATATAGACATGAATTTATATATTTTACTGTTCGACGTAAGTGATCTATAATGGAGTCGTTAAAATTAATATTACGGAACTGTGTAATTAAACCGTAGATCAATAATTACGAGCTAAACTAAAATAAAAAAAATAAAAAATACTGATTAGGCTTATACGTATAGCTTCTGCGTAATTCGGCTTGCACGTGCTCCAAATCGAAATATATCGACGTATAAGCCACTAGTAATGATAAATCGGAACAGAAATATGTAATTGATCGAGTATCAATACAAAAGTTCGTCTGTCATTCTTTATTTTTTTTTCCTCGTCAAGTAAATTACTTCCCTTAAACATTAAGCCTACCCTAATATAATATTAATAAATAGCCGAATTTTTATGAATAAATAAAATGTCTGAACAACTATAATAAAAAAAAATACAATAATAACACTCACCTGTTGCAGACATCAAGAGCAATAGCTCGTGGAGTCTCTGTTTCTAGATTGTGCAAAATAACCGGCCTGCCATTTGGTCGTGCATCAAGTGTCAATTGCATCTTCGTGATGGAACGCTCGGTTGTCCAGAACAATGTTCGTGACTTGGTATCAAATGCCATGCTTAAAATCTGTGTGTCTTTATCTCCTGATAAAAAAAAAATAATAATAATAATAATCAGAATCGTGGTTAGATTTGTTAAGTGTTTTAAGTCACTTAAAGGCATACTTAAGTGGCGCTAATCGATAATAGAGAATTAATTGTCGATATATGTACGATAAAAAAAAAAAGATGATTTATTATCAATATATAAGCGTTGTCTTGAAAGATTTGATATTTTTTTAATTTTTTGGAGTGTTAAAAATTAATTAGGAGAGATAATATAAGTATATATGCTGCTTACTCTTAAGTAAAGGCTCGACTGTGGCATTTTTTGTTAATTTAATGCTGACTATCGAGTAGTTACGATTATCTGCATCGCTTAGGAACAATGTATTGGTGGTATCGTCATAGGCTATGCCTACGAAGTTCGAAGCGTTTGCTATCGACGTTGTTTCGGTGAGATTACCATTTCGTCCGATGAAGTCAATTTCTTTGCCTATCGTTACTGCCAGATCTGCAAAAGAAAATTTAATAATTTATGTAAACTATGTATTTAAGGATATTTTTGTTTAAAAAATATAGAACATATTTGTTTAATTTATGTCGTTGATCAAAAAAATAAATAAAAAATAAATAAAGAAAAAAAAAGGATATTGATTTGAGTAATTGTAAGTATAAGCGATAAGGATAATTCGTCGGATATACGGAATCGCTTTTCTACTATGTTTACGTTCGAACAGGGAAAAAATCAAATACGTCAATAAACTCGTCTAACGCGTATATGTTTTTATTTTATGAATTATTAAAAATCGAACTTGACCCTGTGTGGATATCCCCTAGAATGTATTTTTTCTTTATAAAGTAATTACATCATGTTATTGATCCTATATAAAAAAATGCGCATTTTTATGTGATAGAAAACTTAAAAAATTCTTGGGAATACCCGCAGTTACGTTATTAGCGTATGTAGTAGTAAAATATTTTATTGATAAATTAAATTTTAAAATTCTTTCGATAGCGGATCTATGTTGTTAATCTGTTTCAAATATTAAAACATTGTTGAGTGTATTAGCTTTATAAAAGATCATTTGTTATATAAACGAAATGAAATGTTTTAGCAATATGTATGCTATAGTGTATTTTTTAATTATAGAGACTAGGTATTGTTCAAGAGGTGTGATACTCTCGTGATAATTGCTTATTACAAGTATAGCTACTTAAGTTAAGTAATAATAAAAATTTATTTTTTAATTAAATAAAATATGAGTATAAATTTATTACTTGTATTTATAATGTTCATACTCTGTTTAAATACTTATAAAAATATTAAATTAATAATAGGCAAATTCTAATTAAAAAGAGTTAAAATTAAATAAATATACGTATGACTAAATCCTGTTGAGATTGTAATAAAACATTTTTAAATTATTGCGGAAATTAGACTAACGTTTTTGTTAATAGAAGCAGATTGAAAATGTAACGATGATAAAATTAGTTTTTGATTAGTCATCTAAATACTTCTTATATCACTATCATTCAAACTGTACAAAAAAGCTTCCTAACGGATTTCTAATAAAAAATCTTTATCAATCGAAAGTTAAATTTTATGAGAACTTAAAAATCTCATTACAAGTGTATGATTATGCAAAATTAAAATAACAATAAATCGATTGTCTATTATCAATGAATTAATTAATACTAATATTTTTTTCCTGTTATAATTTCCTTTTAACTTTATAAATTTTTATAGCTAAATTAAGAATCAAAAATTAATTAAATCTTAAAGAGTAAAAAAATTCTATCACTGTAACGATTATTTATGGAGTATTAGAGTAGTAGTTGTAATTAAGACAATTATAATATTTGATAATAGATAAAATAATCACAAAATGCAGATGCAGCAAATTAAATCTGCATATTATATCAAGCAAGATTATATATTATATCCATATATAGAGCTTTCTAAAGAAAATTAATAATCAAGTCAGGCGCTATGTGTCGTGGCGAATAGAAGTCCTATTGTCGTATTGGTTGGACGACACTCGAATTACGTGACGACACATACACACATGCATAAACACATAAAACCGATAAATAAAGACAGGAGGGATGGGCTTATATACACTGCCTACGTGACGAACTTTGTGGCACCGATAAGAAAAAGAAGAAAACGGAGCTGAGGTAAGTATAAGTACGTAGTTCGTCACCGTTTTTATTTACTTTTCTTTTAATTTTTTTTTTTTCTTTTTAACTGGAATATAGTAAAGAAAACTTACTTGTAATTTTAGATACGGCAAAGCAAAAGTATTTTTTTTCTCTATTTTATTTTTTTAATGAATTTTTTTTTATCAGCAAAACTGAAAAGTTTCTGCGATTTTCTTTCACTTAGTCAGCTAAGGGGATGATTAAGTTAAATAAAATATAACAATCGTAGTATTGTAAAAATGTGAAATGGAATAAGAATTTTTGTGCTCTACTTGATAGTGAAAAAGAAAAAAAAAATGCTACGTATTATGTTCTTAAAAATATATAAGATCATATATACCTACAGATATACTTGTTGAACATTTAATATTGATTTTATTTTACAACCTGCTGTTTTATTTTGTATTTTTCTCTTTAGCTTGATATATTTACATTATTAATTGAGCATTAATTTATAATAATATTAAATGAATATACAAAGCTTTTATTTAATTGAAAAATATTTTGCCAACTGCGTTGATATTTTTATACATTCATCAAAGTATATTATATTCATTTACGTGAAGAGAAAGTTATAATTGTTGTCTTTTAAGAAGCTTAAATCAAAGCGAAATGCTTGACTCTGTATCAGAACGTTTTTGCTTTGGTAATCAAATGCGATTGCGGAAAGTTCCAAGATTCAAAATATCATGTGGAGAAGCAGTTTAGTGGTAATCGAATAAATATAACTGCACTATTGTGTGTGTTTATCTAATGAATTTTTTTTAATTATACCAAAAAATAGTTTATTTGTATTATTTTATTTAAAAAAAAAAAAAATGTTTTTTATGATTTTGAGTAAAAAAAAAATCAATTTTTAAGGAAAAATTTTGTAAACTATGTCTTTGTTGATAATATTTGGCAAACAATTAGTGTAATGCGTGTTACTTCTTATCAAATTAACTTAGTTTAACAATTATTTAAAATTAAGCAATTAAAATAATTTTTGAATATATTTATAATCACCAAACAACATAATTATGTTAATCTCTCAATCAAAAATTTCAATTGATATTTTATTTTTATTGAATTCATATTTACTCTCAAATCAAAAGTTCTATACTTCACGTTAAAAAAAGAAAAAAATGAATTTGCAAAGTGTCATTGATTGTCAATGTCATATCATTCGACACATGCAATCATTTGAAGATTGTATAATAATAAACATATACCTATAAGTGCAATAAAAAAAACCACAATGTATAGATACATTTAATTTTCTTCTCATCTTCAATACAGAATCTTCAAACGTTAGAATGCACAGAATGAAATAATAGACAATGATGACACAGACGAAAATGTATCACATCTACTTATATATAATATTATAATAATATTTATCAACATAGCATTTGTGACGATGCAACAACTAATATATAAACATCAACTACTTATCTCGAAGAGTCTAGCTTATAGCATGAAACAGCGAATATCCAGATCAAAACAAAATTTTTTTTAGTGATTCGGACATTTAATTAAAAAAAAAATAAATTGTCTTACAAATTTAAGATAAGAAATCTGAGCTGTCCATCCTAGGACACGATATATATATATATATATATGTATAGTTTATCGTTGTCAATTTCGTCATATTTTGGATATGATACTACATACGTAACTGATCATTGTGTATATATACCTAATACGTAAATCACGTTTTTGCTCCGAATCATGTGAGCTTTTTTTTCTTTGCGATTAAAATTTTAAATTTGGTATAATAAAGGCGCCTAAATACAAAAAAGCTAAGTCGTCTGACTTATATACGTTTTAAAATTAGAATTTTTATATAGATAAAGGAAAATTTTGCAATTTCGCGTAAAATTTTGCAAAAATCAGAATTTTATAACAAAAAAAAAAACAAAATATATGTCTATAGATGATTGCTTGAATATTTAATGAGGTCATGTATAAAATATACAGTATAGATACAATGTATCGCTAATTAGCATCTGGAAAGATCAATTTTGCATTTTAAATACCGGACTCCATAAACTCTTTCAAAGAATCATATCACTGATAAACCATCAAGATAATCGTTAACATATCCTATCCTAACTATGCGTTCGGTGACCTATAACGACAAGAGAATCGTCACACATATCTGGCACTGTCGTGCATACTACTATATTACTACTCTTGTCTCATTGACATTCGTTACATAAAAAGCTCTCTTTTTCTCTCTCTTATACTGACTGCATCAGAGAGCTGCAAGCTCTCTCTTTCTCTCTGCTTCGCTGCAAGCACATGAGCTTTTTTATCATTCTTTTAAACATTGCTATAAGAATTCATGAATTTTCATTCAAGTTTTCTCAGAATGAAAACCAAAATTGTCGACCTCAAGTAATAATAATAATTATGCACCTGCGTAAGAGTATAGTGATAAAAAAAGAGATATCGCGGTTTCGTCGGAGTTATAATAGTTAATCTATATAGATATATAAGCAATATATGAGTATCTGCATGCTGTGTGCAAGAAGAGAAGAGGAGGCCTCGCGCGCGTGAAAATCGCATGCCACGCGCAGGCGTGTGTTTTATATGTGTTTGCAATATATATCTATATATCTATATACACATAAAATAGAAAGAGAAGGAATATAGATGCCGGCCGGCGGGGGGGCCTACGTGACGAACCGAGCTGTACGAATGGAGTCCGTTAGCTATATACATACAGTGTAATGTACGAAGGAGTAGGAGGAGGAAGGCTCTCTCTTTGCGCTTACTTTACTGTGTGCCTTTGGGTTTATATAGATATATAGGTATACATGCATTTGTAACTTGCGCGCGCTATAAGCGAGACCCGGCTTTTTTTTACATTATAACATATATAGGTATGCAAGCACGACTGTTTTTATCACTGAAAATTTAAAAAATTTCAGCTGTGAGTTGTGTTATATTACTCTTTGGTGTTTTGTTAAACTGTAAATTAAGCGGAATCTAATATACCGAATCGCTCCGTTATATTTCATATTGAAGTATGTGTCAACTTTTTTTTTTTTTTTTAAATTAATAAAAATCTTAATGGTTCAGCAAAATCTTTATTGTCTACACGTTACACCTGTATTCTACTTTTATATATTGATCTTGCTTGACGCACTTGACATTGAATAGAGTCGAGAGATGAATAATATTAGAAAGATATTATCTTTAATAAATACCGGAAGAATAATAAAATAATATGTAGGTATATAGCTTGCAACTCAGACACTACATTATATTTATATACGTTTGACAGCTTTAGAGAGCTTTTATTACTTGCTTTGACAATAGAGAGGCATTCTTAATAGTTGGTATACGGGGCCCACCGCAAAACTCATTATTATGAGATGTTAATGTTTGCGGGCATTTATCTCTTTCTTAATGTGAGTTTCGCAGGTAGATATACATACAGATATATTCATAGAATGAAAAAGAGAGAGAGAGAGAGGCGCGACACACTTTTACGCGCGGGTGTCGATGACATACATTATAAGTAACGTGTGTGAGTGTGGGACATATATCTCACGGTTGAGTTACGATGTGACAGAGAACGAACTTGGCCGAAAATACTGTTAAGCTTAAGGAAAGTTAAAGAGATTGGCAGGTAAAAATAAAAATAAAAAAATCTAAAATCTGCTTGGTCATTTTTTTTTTTTTATCTTCTAGTATTGATAATCGTGTTGTTGCTCCGAAATTATAAATTTTAGAGTCGCGGGTCAATTATACGTAATCAATAATCATTTGGTCTTGATGACATAAGACTAATGTGAAAAAAAAAACTATGACGATGATGATTGTAAATTAAAAATAATATTGAATAATTGTAGATTCAAACAATGACAAGTCCGACGACCTTCGAAGGTCTTTTCATACATCAAATTAATATAGTTTAATATAGGTACAAGTATATATAGATATAGGTACATATATTTAATTACCAAATTTCATCTCTCGTTATCGTATCGTATCTCTCTCTCTTTCGCAAGCACACACGCTGCAAAGACACTATGTTATAAATGCAAACAAATCGAATTCAACTGATTATATATTCCAATATGTATATTAAGTTGACGATGTTAAAGAGAATATAAAAAAAGTTCCCTCCTCGTGTCAAAAAAAGCTAATAATACATACGTCAGAATATATTTGAATGTATGCATGTATGTATGTACCTATGTGTGTAAGTATATGTATATGTATAAGTGTGTGCACGGCTGATCGTTCGTGATGGTCTTAAGAAAAAGTTTTCGTTTACGTAACAGCGAAAAAGCAGTTAAGTATAAGAAGTGGGATTCTCTTTACTTTGTAGCTTATGATGAAGAGTAAAAAAGATGAACAGACACCACAGTACTATATATTAAATGTTCCATTAATTTCTACAGAGACTGATTAGCTGTACAAATATTCTTTAAAAATATTCTTAAGATTTTAGAAAACCAAGCTATAAGTAATGAAAAATGAAAGAAAAAGTAAATAAGTACAGGTATAAACTTACCCCAAGAAGCAGCAACGTGTTCAATTCCGATAACAGCACCAAATGTAAGATGAAGAATAAAAAGTAGCGTCGTCGCACCCAGGGTTATCGATGAGGCCTCGACACCCCTCATCCTTATCACCTCCTTCAGAATACTTATAAAATATATATATCTATATACAACAGTCACTGATTATACTTATATATTTTCTTCCTCGACAATCCGGAGTCGAGGCCTAAGCAGCAGGCGCGCGTGACCCCGAGAGAGTCTAAGCACAACCGTCTGCTGCTCGTATAGCAGCCAGCAGCAACTCTCTTTCTCGCGCGAGCGCGAAACGTGCGCGTGGCCCTCTTCACTTATATATATTCTCTTTACATTCGTTCTCTTTCAACTATATACATATATCAACGTGTGCGCGTGCTTGATGCGTGGGAGCAACCTTAAAAAGCACCACCTCACTGAACCTTCTCTCCGTCCGCGTGGTGCGCCAAACGAACAGGCCGCAAGCTAGAGCGCAACTGAACTGAACTGATGCTACTGCTCTTGCTTTTGCTCCGTTTCTCTCTCTATACACCCCGCCGAATGATGCTTGCTTGCCGGCCCTGATTATATACATTGACGCGTATAAGATGAGTAAGAGAGAGAAAAGAGAGTTCGGTGGCTCCGAAAGACGACCCTATTGTACGATATATCGATGAGTGTATATGAGTATATATCTATATAGATATTGGATTTTCATCCTTTTTACCTACACCTATTGATACTGTATACTACCATAATCTGATTCTTGTTCAGACAGGAAATGCATTAAAGTTTCCTATGTTTTTAACGTTTAAAATTTTTCTCCAATATTGTCACTTTTCACTACCTGCTGCTGCTGCTGCAAGTGAAGATGATTTGTAAGTTACTGCGTGAAAGTTTAACGCTTTTCTTTTCTGGATTTTGCAGAAGAGGGGAGAGAAAATGTGTAAGAGACAGAAAATATATGAGAAAAAAAGGCTTTTTAGGATGGACTACGTGACTAAAGTAGCGTTGTTTGCTAGAATTGGGAGATGATTTTAGATGAATAATTTTAGGTATAATTATTATTATTATAAGAAGTTATGAAAGAAAAGGAATCACGTGCCTTTTTTTTGTTTTAAAGGGGATATAGTCAATTTGAGAGTATAAACCGTTTGTAAAAAAAGTTTTTATATAGAATGAGCTATTTATTTTAATTGCCTAATCAATTAATGGTAATAAAATATGTACGATATTATTATTATTGGGACTGATCAGAATTGATTGTTCGAATTATTCTTCAATGACTTTTGATGTGAATCGTTTTACTTTTTTTTTCTTCTTTTTTTTTTTACTAAGCTTATTTGCTTGAAAAAAATTTTTGTATTCTATGCACTTAATTTTTAGATTTTTTTTTTTTTAATTAAAAATTATATAAATTTATGCAATTTAAAAAGAAATGAAAATTAAAATAAATAAAATAAGTAAAAGGGGCTTATCTCCGTTTATGTGATTAAATAAATAAATAAATAAAATGTTAAGATCAATTAATTGGTACGGTATGGTATTGATTAGATAATATAATTTATTTTATCAATAAAACGAAATTTAGTAAAACTTGATCTTTTTGAAATAAAAATTGTTGTTTTAGCATTTTGAAAATTTCTTTTATTTATAAATAATAGAATGCATAAAAAAAAGCTAGACACCATTTGAATAATACAGTAAATCACGTAGTCACTTATAAAGAGCATCTAAAGTTACACGATAACTATACATACAATCACGTTTAAACGTTTATTCATTACAGTCTTCAATTACACTTGACACGTGTGTAAGGTATATATTCAGATTCAGATGATCATATAACTGTATTTAATTGAAAACCAATACGATAAAATCATTAATAAATTATTAGTGATAACGTTATTATTTTTTATTATTGTTAATATCAAATATTTTCAACGATTGGCTAACAATAGTTATCAATATTGATTTTTTTTTTATTATAAAAACGATTTACTAATCAATTATATTTTTTTGTGAATATATAATTATTAAAATTGTATATCAGAAAACATATTTTTAAAAGAAAATCAAATTTGATAGAACGTTAAAAATTATAATGATGCAGGCGAATTTTGCCGCTTGCAAAATTAAATCTAGTAACTTTTATGTTTATCCCCAGATAAGAAAAAGCGCTTTGATTGGTCAATTTAAGAGCTACATGAGGAATGTCTCCTTTTTGGTGACCGTCGTCTACCGTAAACATTCAAGTGCGTGTATTTTTTTTTAAATAATCTACTTTTATCAAAAACATCATAATATTTGAGTTATTAATTTTTCCATAATTTGATAGGTTTAGTTTTTATGATTAATTTGATACCCATAGTGACAGTACTTGTGTGATTGTTCGTAAAAAATAAGTGGTGTTGCGTGACACTTTACTCGTACCCGGATTCCTAAAGTTACTCCTTTATTTTGTTAATATTTGTTGCTACATAAGCATTTGTGTTGTTTATTACTTTTTATTTGAACTTATTTCATCCTGAAATCTTACTTGAATTACATTAAAAAATTTGTTTTGTTTAAACAATAGGTTATACCGACATAACCTTAAAATTGTAACTAGTAGTTTTTTAAGCAACAGTATTATACGGATTATATTTAATTGCTTCAAACAAAAAACCAATGTCTTTCCTTATAATGTGGAAAAAATAATAAACTCAAATTTTGGACATCGCTTACCAATACAGTGTATTTATATTGCATTATTATTGTTCTAGGATGTTGATGCCCAAGAGCCACAAAGTTGCAATCTATGAATACCTCTTCAAAGAGGGTGTCATGGTTGCTAAAAAAGATTACCATGCACCCAAACATCCAGAATTGGAAACTATTCCAAATCTTCATGTGATCAAAGCTATGCAGGTAAAATATATTACACTAAAAGTTAAAATAATTCATATACCTACTGCTTTTATTTATATATACTATATCAATGCTTTTTACTAGCATACTAAAAAGTTTATATTTTATTTTTAGTCTTTGAAGTCCAGAGGCCATGTAAAGGAGCAATTTGCGTGGCGTCACTATTATTGGTACTTGACGAATGATGGAATTGAGTATCTCAGGAAATTCCTGCATTTGCCACCTGAAATTGTACCTGCAACACTTAAACGTAAAGTTGCTACTGAAAGCTCAAGGCAAAAGCCTCCCATGGGTCCAAGAAGTGAAACTTCCAGGCCATCAGAAGATCGTGCTGGCTACAGACGTGGACCTGGTGGCCCTGACAAAAAGGCTGATGTCGGCGCTGGTACTGGCGAACTTGAATTCCGTGGTGGTTTTGGTCGTGGCAGAGCTCCTCAATAAATGATTTTAGTTATTTAACATTTTAAAAATTATCTTTTTTTTATTTCAATACCTTTCCTAACTTTTTTTATATAAATTGTTTCTTTGTTTATATATAGAGCAGTAAATTTTAAGAAATTCAATTTAAAATATTTTAAATAATTGAATACTATAAAAAGAGAATAAAAACCTTATTAATTCATAAATATAAAATATTTTTACCTTGTGACTGACTAAAATATTGAGGGTAAGGTTTTAAATTAAATAATTAAAAGTTTTTACTGAATCAGTTTTATTAATAACAATTGAAAATTATTTGCATATATTAACAAAAAATTATTGTTATTACATATCTTTAATTTAAATATCAAATAATATATTAACTATAAATATGAAGAAATACATATTTTTAAAAGTAGCTAATTGCATAACTAGCAATTAAAAGATTTGTATTATGTCTTTAAAGAATTAGTAATTCAAAAGGTAATAGTTAAAAAATAAAATTATTTTTATTAAAGATTTTGCAAGTTACTTGAAAAATGTATATCTTTATTTACATTAGACATTATAGATCACTTGATCACTGTTTACATTAATGAAGGAAGTATAACAAATAAGCTTTCACTTTTTTAAAAATTTTAATTTATTTGATTGAAACATTATATATTTAAATTAAAAAAAAAATGTTTCTCAGCAATTAAAGATCCTAAAAACACTTAACCATAGTTTAATAGCCTTAATCTGCATTAACTAGTTGAATTTACAAAGCAGATAAAACAATTTTAATTTTTTTTAATTAATTAGTTTTTCAAGATTGCTTTCGCTGTTTTATTATTTACTTACATGTTTATTATTTTATCACAGACTAAATAAATGTTTGTGCTGTGACTTTGATGTCTCAAATTATTACTCCATGTTAGAAATTTAGGCAATTCAATTTTTAAATAATTAAAAATTCAAAAACTTACAATTTGACAAAATTGTTGCAGTCAAATTTATTGTTAAAGCTTGTAAAATTTTTAATAATTTTGCATAAAAGATATAAAATTTGATACTCATTGAATTGAGTAAAGCTGCATATTTTGTAATAAAATTAATATACCTTTTATCACTTTAAATTTTTCAATAATTTTAGTAAATATCAATAAAACCTAAGAAGCATTAGGTTCAAAAAAGTTATCTTTATAATTAGCTAATTATAAATATTGTATCAAAATTTTATAACTGATGAATTTCAAATTTAACAATGACACTTTGAATAGTGTATCAAGACTTAATATCATTAACTAGTACCTATGCTACATTTTTATCTATATTCTCTCTGAAATTAGGTTTAATTTCAATTTATTAGTAGATAAATAATTATGATATTTGATGGAAAGACTTGTATGTACATTTAGATATGCAACCTCCACATGACTAATCCAACTCTGTTTACATTATATTTACAATGGAAAGACTTTTTTGTCAAACATTATAAAACTAGACTTGCATGCTAGGAGCATGATTTATTGCAAAAAAGCAATGCATTTTCTTGCGCAATTTAAAACTAAGTAAGAATTCATTGTCTATAGTCTTGTGTCTTGATCGTAAGCTGCCTGTCTCAGCCATTGTCACATCTTACAGTGTCGCAATTATTACTCCAGAAGAGACAGTTTCCAATTCCACTGTAACAAATAAGGAACACTGTAGCCAAAAAGACAAGGCTGCAAACAGTGCATGGTCTTCGTTCCAGAAAAAATCCTATAAGATACAGCACCATGAACATGACATGTGTCTGTAGCAATGCAGGATTTATTGGTTTTGGTATTAGTAGCACAGGTATTAGCCATTGCACACAATACATTCTTTAACTTCTTTTACAGCCCTGATAAAATCTGATCCCTTGTAAATGATTTTACTCCGCTCTTCCTTTAAAATCTGTTGCGAGGCCTTCAAAAAATAAAAATTGTTTTTATAAATTACATTACATTTTGTGAAAAAAATTAATTATTCAAATAATTTTTCTACTAAAAAGTTCTTTCTTTACAAGGCAAATATATAAATTTTATATTTGTTTGTCTGGTTATAAACTATTATATAAAAAATATCCTTCAATAATTAAAATCATTATGACCAATTTTGCTTCTAACTAATAGGTCTACTATCTATTCATTTTTGTTGCACTATCTATAATGTCATGCTTAAATATTAAAACTAAAATTTTAATGTCATCAGAAAAAATTTTTTGTAAAAAGAATTTTTTAACACTTTTTTTAATGTAAATTAGTATTCAAAGATTCCATAACATATTTTATGTTTCATTAATTAAGTAAAATTAAAATTAAAATAAATAGAGCATTTTGCTTTTCTAGAACTTAGAATACAGTAGCAAAGTCTAAATAAAATAAAACTTTAGAACATATAAAAAAGTTTTAAGAGTAACACAATATCTTGCCTTGAAATCAATCTCTGTGACTTGACCATAAATAAATCTAAATAAAAGCTTTATCATAAATAAATAATAAGATGATTCGTAAAAAAAAGCCTCGAGACGACGTCGATAAACAAAGTTGAAGCTTCGAGACAAAACCGATAATTAGCAAAAAATATATGTATTGTACAGTTCAAATAGCAGACAATAATGCGACAACAATAGAGAAGCTATTAATATGCAATGGGTTAATGGGCGTCATCGCTACCAGACGACATTTAGCAACATAAATTTCTCTCATTAAATTAACAAAATTATCGTGATGTTTTTTTCTTAACACAACTTATACAACTTTCTCAAACAGGGACAAACAAATTGACAAACCTCATTTAATCATCTTCATAACCTCAAAGTAGCGTCTTGGTATCTTATTGTCTGCCGGTGCTGGATTAATAATAATAACCCGACGTTCCGTCGTCAACTCCTGCGCTCTCCTCGTCAACTCGTTCACTTCTTCTTCGCTCATCTATCGTCGTAATGCGGGAAAATGTAACGCGGAAATATACCAGGTCGCGTAATGAGAGCTTCCTCTGCTACTGCTGCTGCTAGACTACTACTATATACGTTTTTATATAGTACTGCACTGCTACTTCAACTGCATAAACTGCAACTATATCATCAAGCCGCTGTACTAAAATTTACAGGTTACCCCCCCGCAGGACAATTCACTCTTTTTCTCTCTCTCTTTTTTCTCTCCCATTCTATCACATTTTATATAAATCAGAAAAGCGTGTGTATACATACGTGTACTCATGTAGTAAGGTGCATGTGCATGGATGCATATATATGTGCATTTATATATGCAGTATCCCTGATGCACCGGCCCAGCGTGACCCGAGAGAATCTTATGCAGCTGCAACGATGATTTCGAGCAAATTAGGGATTACAGATGCGCACTGCGCATAATACTTATACTTATACCTACGGCTGTACGGCATCGAACAACATTTGTAAAGTGCAGCTGATGTTGTTGGTATGCGATGCGATTTGCGGGACGAAGGAGAGAGGGTAACTTTTCGTTGATTCTTGATTATGCCAGCTGTTGACGTATTTCGGAGTGCATTGTATGTTTATAAGGCTGACTTGCTTATTGCATTATACTTACATTTTTTTTTCAATTATTTTTGATGATTTGATTAAATGTAATTTATTTTATTGACAAAAATTAATGATTGAATTAAACTTGAATAAATAAAAGAATTAATAAAATTTTTTTTGTTTGTTTTAAAAGTAATTTCAATTTTTAATGTATTTTGTTGTTTATACAATTAATGTTGATTGGTTTATATTGAATTATTCTATTTAATCTGATTAGCCGTTCTAATATAATTTGAATTTCGCGTTTTCTTTTCTGTTCTTGCGAGTCTGCGCAAAATGTACGTGTGACGATGATGACGTCATGCGCAGAAGCAAGCAAATTGACAAATGGTTGTAAACATAACCAACAAATAAAAACAAAACTCAACAACTACGTTTTCGTATAAAAGAAGAGAATCTGAAATTTTTTATTTGGTGATTGTAATTTGCTTTAAAATATTTAGATATCCATTGTTATAATGGATTCCGAGTCAAACAAAAGAATTGACATAAAAGATAATTTTCTCGATCGACAGAAGCATCTGAATGCTCAACTGGAACAAGTTGAAAAATCTTTGAACAAGCACAACAATCACACAGGTTCCTTGGTGCCTCGGTTAGACGAACTTTCAAGAGAATCTTATGGTCGACAAAAAATTCGGGGTTATCGAGGTCGACAAAGTATATTCAAACGACCTGAAGGTCCAGCACCTCGGTCTAACGTAAGAGTGATTCCAGACTATCGAAAAAATCCATCCAAGTGGACGTGTTACAGCCTGGAAGATGTTACAGAGATGTCAAACGAAACCAATAGTCAAGCAGCTTTGGACTTTTTGAAAGAGCTTGAGCAAAGAAAGGAGAAAAAGGTTCATAAATTGTTGACTGTTAGAGATAAGCGCAAGATGACAGAAGATACTATGGAGATTGACGAAGGAAATTCATCAAAAGATGATATTATGGATGAAGATGATAGCGTAAGCAATTCAGTTATTTCATTTAGAAAGCCAAGAAACAAAAAGGAATCGTCTGCAAATAATGCTAAGCCAGAAATTAGAAATAATAAGGTTGTTATGCCAGAGTATGCTGTTGGGACTAAAAAAATTGTGAAGAAAAAAAATATACAAAAAAATAGTAATGAAAAGATTGATAAAAGCAAAGAAATAAAATTGGATCATCTCCTTACTTATGATGATGATAATGAAGAGTAATTTAATAAGTTGAAAATATGTTTTTTACTGTAAATATTTATTATATTCTATTTAAAATCAATAATTTAAGTCAATTTTTATTTGAAAGTGATTTGTAGATACTTAAGGTTTGAAGAAATAATTATTTTATTTCATTTTTATATTTTAATTATTTACTACTGTACAGTAATCAAATCATTATTACTGTAGCTTGTAAATATAAATTGAAAATATATTGAATCCTCAATAAAAACAATATAGTTTTTATTTCTTTTTATTAAAAAAGAAAACAATTTTACCTTTAGCAAACTCATCAATCATTGAGCTTTTAGAAATGATAAGATTTTTTTCTGTCATTAATAAACTTTATAGTAAACAGTACAAGCATCAAATAGTTAATAAACAATAATTCTGCACATTTTCAAGAATTTTCTATTCATATCTTGTTAAAGACTAAAAAATTTTTCTATAGTTAAATAAATTTCAATTTATTGTCGCGTGAAAAAGTGCTCGTGCAATTAAGTTGAATATTGTAAACATTGTCGGTATTTGTACATTCGGCCATAATTCGATAATAAAAAGATGTAAATTTGGCAAAAATTTCATTTGATTCTATTTAAACGAACGCAAACGACGGCGACGGACACAACTTTGGCATATATAGATATATAGAAAGATAAATACATGTGTGTACATGTATATAGCTATATAGCTACATATACATACACTCACATATAAATATAGCGAGTTCGTTCGTTCGGAGTCGGACTCCGATTCGCTCCATATCAGAACAGGCACACAAAAAGGACAACACAAACATAATATTCCATCGACCTTTATCACGGCGACCTTTAAGGACGTTTGAAAAGTAACTTCGCAGTATCGACGAACAATGGAATAAAATTTGCATTGGCGAGTTGTTCGCTCGCAGCTGTCAATCATTTTATTTCTGATTGCTTTGGATGTCGTAACAGTATAGAAACTGTTCTGTAGATTTTATCGTTAATTTTCTACAAATAACTGCTGTTACGGAGTTATTAGTCATATATAGCTAATGGTAAGATTTTAAATTACGCGTTTCTACTATAAAACCTACCAAAATTTCCTGTGCTAGGTATCTTAAATTTATATCGGAAACTTTTATCCTGTTACGAATAATTTCCGCGTGACTTATTGTTTTTTTTTTTTAGTTTGTTGATTGGTTAGTTTTTTTTTTTATGACAATCTATGTGTATCGCGTTTAGTTAACGTAATGACTATTAAATTTTGTTGAAATATAAAAAAAAAAAATTATAACGTTAGATTGTTTTTGAAGAAAATATTTAAAAGATAAAAGCGTTAGATTGACTATTTGTAGTATAATTATCAATTTTATTTTTCATTAGAATATGGACAGCGAGAAACAAAAAGATGAAATATTGGCTCTGGAAAGTATTTACAACACGGAAGAATTTTCCTATTGTACTATAAAAGATCAATATGAAGTAACATTGAAAATTTTCATAAGTCTTCCTGAAGGATACTTTTTTACATATAATGACAATCAAGATGAGCAAGAGGAACAAAAAGTTCACATTTCTCATTTGCCACCATTGATGTTATCAGTTACATTGCCTCAGGATTATCCATCTACATCGCCACCAAAATTTATTTTAAGGTCTTCGTGGCTGAAGTATTCGTCCATGTGTAAATTGTGTAGAGAACTGGATCGGATATGGAAGGCAAATGAGGGACAAGAAATTTTGTTTTTATGGATTAATTTCTTACAATCAGAAACTCTTCAATTTTTACATATTGAAGAATCTATTGACATTAGTTATGTTTTGAAATATAATAAAAATAATTTGATAAATGCACAAAAGAATTTAGAAGGAAATAGTTGTCAAAATGCCACTGCCAAAGAAAATTGTGAGGATGTTGTGTCAAAGAAAGTAGGAGAGAAAGTATTCACTAATTCTCAGTATAAGGATTTCAGACGTTTTTCAAGAAATAAGTGTAAGAAAAACAAAAAACCAAAATTTGATAAGCGAGCTGTATTTGATTTTTTAAGTGGAACGCATCCCATAAAAAGATTAATAGATTACAACAGTAAACGCAATGACATTGAATTTAAAAAAAGTTTTTACACTTGTAAAATTTGTTTTTCTGATAAAATGGGAGAGCACTGTATACAATTCAAGCCTTGTAATCACATATTTTGTAAGGATTGCATCACTGGATACTTTGAGTCAAGAATTAAAGAAGGTTCTGTACAAAATATACGCTGCCCTGAAGATAAATGCGAATCAGAAGTTTATCCAAATCAAGTTAGTAATAATAATAAGCAAAAAATATTTTATTAAAAATAATTATAAATCTTATTAACTTTTAATTTTAATTTAGATAAAAGATCTTATATCTCCTGAACTTTTCTCAAAATATGACACAATACTGTTAAATGCCACACTTGACACAATGACAGACATAATCTACTGTCCAAGAAAAATTTGTCAATACCCAGTGAGCAGAGAGCCAGATGAAATTATGGCTTATTGTCCTGTTTGTGAATATGCCTTTTGTATTCTTTGTAAAGCTGTATATCATGGAGTAGAACCTTGTAAATTTAATATGGGTAATATATTTTATGTATGCAAATACGTTAAAAATTTACCGACTTATAACACTTTTGTTTTTACTTGATTTTTAGCTGAAAAACAGCAAATTATAAAAGATTACCAAGAAGCATCGGCTGAAAAGAAACTTGAATTAGAACAGCGGTATGGTAAAAAACAATTACAATTAACTATTGAAAATGCACAGTCTGAAATTTGGATACAAAATAATAGCCAACATTGTCCAAAATGCAATGCAGCAATAGAGGTACTTACATTTGCATATAATTATTTTGTAAATTTATTTCAAAACGAATTTTAATTTGTGTTTAACAATTATTTTCTTATAAATGACTTAAAAATGAATAAATTTACTATCAGAAATCAGATGGCTGCAATAAAATGACATGTTGGAAGTGTCAAACATTCTTCTGTTGGGTTTGTAAAGCCAAATTAAAAAAAGAAGATCCTTATTCTCACTATGGTGATCCTAAATCAGAATGCTACAAAAAGTTGTATTATGGACTAATTTTTGACGAAGATGAAGAAGATGATGATGATGGTGGATTCATTTTTGAAGATGCAGATGATGAGGATTACCTTGATTATTATGAATATCATGAGGATGAGGATTATTATTTTACTGATGATGATTCTGATAATGAATTCATTTATCATGCATGATAATGAAGCAATGAAAATATAATTCTTGTTTTATTTTATTTTTTGTAAAAATTTAAGGAATGTTGCAGGCAACAAATGGTGCTTGTTTCAAAAGATTATTAAATTTAATTTTGCATTCTATTGCATAAACATCATATGGTTGGGAAAGTCTTAAATACTTAAATCAAATAACATTTCAGATAAAATTTTTTTTGTACAGACATTTGAGATTTTAAAAATAAGACAGTCAATTGTACAATACATTATAAATTGTTAATAAATTTAAAAAAATAAATAAAAAGTGTAATATTTATAAATACATTTTTGAAATCATTTACATTTGGCGCTTCTTTTTCCATTCGCTAATTTGTATCTTAGTGCTTAGCTAACCTAAACTGAATTGCAAAATAAAAATAGTGTAAGTATACAAACACTGTTCTGCTTTTCTTGTAGCCAAGAAAATTATTAATGAAAATTTTTTAAAGATTTTTTTGTATGCAAAATCATAATGCAAGAAGTAGAAGAATCTGCAGAAGATTATGAAACTGAAATTTGTCAAAGTTATCATTATATGTATGCTTTATTGAATGCAGATCCATCACAAAGATTGATATTTGAAGAAAAATTCACTGCTTTGTTGTGCAAGTATTATATTTATGTATAAAAATATTACAATTTTAATTTTTTTTTTCATAGTTTCATTAAAATTTTAGATGAGTGGGGCATGTATTTAGATAAAATTGGCTGTATAAAAGAACTTATTCAATATTATGAAAATTCTCTAAAAATATTTCCAAATAATGCAAGAATACTAAACAATTTTGCAGCTCATCTATTAAAGTAAGTAATTTAGTTTTTAAACTTTTATTCAAAGAAAAATATTAATACTTGTAGTATTAAAATTTTGCAATAATAATTTTTGTACAGAAATGAAGAGCCTTTAAAAGCAATGAACTATTTAGAAAGAGCACTCAAGGCTGACAAAAATTTTTTGTCTCCTTCAAGAAATCTACAAAATGCTTGTAGTATGGCTGTTGACAGATGGCATTTTACTATGCTAAATGACAAAAAAAGAAATCAAGCATTTGATAAAGCAATCAGGAGAAGAATACTTCAAGGCTATGATACTGTTTTAGACATAGGTACAGGCACTGGATTACTTAGCTTATATGCACACAATGCCAATGCAAAAAAAGTTTATGCTTGTGATTATAGTCCAGTTATGTGTGATATTGCTAAACAGGTTTTTCAAAGAAATGATGCCAATAATATAAAGCTTATTTGTAAAGCATCAACAGAACTGTTAATTCCTCAAGATATACCTGAGAGGTTTGATATACTTTTAAATAGTCTTTATTAATAAGGTCCATTCATCAAAATAATAATTGATACTTTTTATTCCAGAGTAAAACTAATAGTTGCAGAAATATTTGATGCTGCTTTGTTTGGAGAACTTGTGGTTCCAACATTAGTTGATGCTCATGAAAAACTCCTGGCAACTGATAGCAAAGGAATAATAATACCCATGTCTGCCTCATTATATGTGGCAGCAGTTGAATGTGAATACATTAGATTTAGGTCTTCTGTATTATTTGTCCAGTCTACATATCTTGGCCCCCTAAACTTTGAAAATATATTTGTACTACCAGATGAAAATTATTATGATACAGAAAATTTAGAAAACGTTCATATAAATTATGTGACAGAACCTACATCTATTTTGCAACTAAATTTTAATAATTTGAATGAATTGCAAAATTTTAATCAAGATGGAATTAAAAACATAATTTCCACCACATGTAGATATGATGGTATCATTGATGGTTTAGTTGCATGGTTTAAATTAGAGCTTGATGAAGAAATTGTGCTTGATTCATCTCAAGGAGAATCTTGTTGGCAATTAGCTGTGTATCCAACTTGTCCACAAAATGTTAAATTAAACGATAAAATATTGATAACGGCTGAGACTTGTGATGGAATACTTAAATGTTCATGCAAATTAACTAATAATGATTTTGATGTGAGTGATAGTCTTATTTTTCGATTACCAAGGGATATAATTACGTTTTTAAATGACAAAAAATATGTAGAGGCCTTAGTTCACCAAGCCCAAATAAGAAAGGATAAAATTATATCATCTGTTTTTGATACAAGTCCTTTTCCTATTTATGGCTTGGTATTGATGAAAGAAAATACCCATTGCCAAATTTTATATTATCAAACTGATAATGAAGACTTGCAGCGGTTTATTTGTCACATAATTAATAAAAATAATATAGATGGAAATGTTCAATTTATATCTGATCCTGATGAAATAGATTCTTCTGTAGGAAGTGTATATGTTCATAGTTTTGACACAAAAGGAGAATTATTAGACTGGGGAGAGCAAAGTTATTGTCAAATTTATAGGTTTGTTTTTACATATTAGCTACTCTTAAGAATTAAGAAGTTTAAAAAATCTTTTCTAAAATAAATTCTTATTTTATTAATCAATTGAAAATAATTTTGTTTTTTCAGTCACTTAATTGAGTCTACAGATAATTTACTCCCACAAAAAATTGACTTGCTTGGACAACTTGTTTATTCTGAAGAATTACCAAAGATTGTTGCAGTAAATGATGATAATCTCCAAAGCCTTGAATATTTATCAGATGATACAGTTAGTAAAATGGAATTTATTAAAAAAATTTTAAATAGCTCTATTTTTAGTAGAAACTATTTTTTTTTAGAATCATCTTGCTGAATTAAAAAATTATAAATATGTAGTAGCAGAATACATCAACCAATTTAAGGTACATACAATATATTTTTTTTTTTTTTTTGTTTTAAGCATAAATTATATTTTTTTAATTTGATATTTTTTTAGATAAATCAAGTTTTTGATTTAAATTCAAGTCTGTACAATTATACAAGTTTATCAGAACCTGTGCAACTGACAACAATGGATGGATCAGAAACCAAAGAAACAATTGTAAATTTTGGAAAAATTGATACAGAAAAAAATATCATACCAAATGCATTATTATGTTGGTATAAAATATTTTTAGACAGTGATGGATGTGAAACTAAAAGAAATGATTCTTTTATGAATCATATGGCAGTGGTATTTGATAAAGAATTAAAAGACAAAGTAATGAGTGGCACAGATATCAAAATTAAAGTTGAACAAATGTGTGATTTAATAAGGATAAGCATTGTGTAAATATCAATAATTTATTGTATATAAAAAATATGTTTTTAACATTTTATAATATATATTATACATTAAAAAAAAAATGTTCTTAAACTATCACAGAACCCCTTATTACCTATTTAATTTTGTTCAATTGCATTTATAATTATACTAGCACCACAACATTTTAACCCGTTAAAAATTACAATTTGCTAGGAATGTGATTTAAAAATTTTGATACATGGTCTGAAATCCTTTCAGGATAATTATTATGCACATCATGATTACCCTGTACTTCAACAATATTTACATAATCAAAACTTTTTATTGCGGTATACAAGTCATCTTTGATTTCTCTTATGAATGGTAATGAACTAGATACCATTACAATTAAGGTTTCAACTCTTAGCTGTGAGAGAAAGTAAATACATTTATTCATACTTAACATAGGATTAATGGAAATTCTTGCTCTTAAGTCTCTATTGTAATAATACAAATCATCGCCTACTTTGGTAACAGATCTCTCAAATACTGCATTAGCTGCCTCTGTTCTCAAAGAGCATTTTCTTAAATTTTTCAAAGCATACAACACTTCATCTTTAGTATAATGTCTTGGATTCTTTGCTCCGATTGCTTCAACCGCTGTATTATGTTCCTCTCTAATTCTTTCAAGAAGTTCTTTATCTCCAAAAGGCTTAGGAACAATGCCATCCAGTAGAATAAGCTTCTTTATTCTTCCAGGATAAATAACAGAGAAAAACAAGCCCAGATGTGCTCCCAAACTATGTCCAATATAATACGTCTGATCCCATCCAAGCTGATCTAGAACATACCTGATAGTTAATACGTAGTTGTAATAATCAAGCAGAATGCCTGGAGGCATATGCGATGAGAATCCATGTCCTGGGAGATCAATGCAGACGTAGTAGCAGTTATCAGGTAGACGTTCAACTAGTCTATCATAGGCACCTGAGTTATCTAGAATACCGTGCACGAGAAGTACGCGATTATTAGCCTGATATTTGTCACCCCAAGCTTTAGCTGCAACGTAACCCCAAGGCACCTTCAGCTTCAGTTCCTCCAGTCGTTTTCTCTTCATCTTCGCGTATATCTAAAGAAAAATAAAAAATAGCTGTCCATCGGTCAGACTTTACCTTTAGTAACGGTTTGATTAACGGAAATTGCCTACTCACCTGGTCGGTTGCAGTATCCAAGAGAGAATATTATCTCGTCGTATTACAACTTTGATCCAGTGTACGTTTTAATAGCTGTATTTAAAAATTGAAGTTTGGAATCATAAAAAGTCTATTAACAGCAGCAACTAATGAATGAGTTAATACCAAGAATTTCACGATTGCATGACGTTTTTATTTTTTATCAGGCATTCTCCGCGTGCACTGCATGCATGATTGCGGTACAACCGTCGTCTGCCAGTCTGACACAATATAACTGAACTCGTCTGCTACAAATACAAAACAATAAACATTAAATCGAAGTGCACGTTATATATTTTTACTCTCACGCGGATCTGATTATAAAATAATGCAATAGATTAGATATTATTCATTTTTTTTTTCTTTAGGAGTCAGAATAAAAAGATTTATGTATGAAGTACATATATGTACCTGCTATATTCGCAACAAGTATTTAAATTATTTATAATATACTAATATATTTTGAATAGGACGTCAAAAACTTACATGAAGTTTACCTTTTATTTCAAATTTTATATATCACAAAAGAAATTAATAGTAATCGTTATCAATTTAGTTTCTTAATGCTTAATGCGCAATAACATTATCTTGCTCTAAATAATAATCATCATAAGTTTATGAGAATAATTTAATTATCAGTTAAAATAAACTTTAATCTTTTAATTCTTGTTATATTAAGAAATAAAATTTTAATTGTGTGAACAACAAATAAAAATCATTCATTTATTTTATAGCAAGTAGATTTTTATTTTTTTTGTAGCACATTTACAAAGCATTAATTGATTATATAAGCTATATGTTATTAAATTTTCATTTACTCAATAATAACTCCAATTTAAATAAAGATCAATTTTATTAATCATGATAATCAATAATTGTGATAATAATTTAAAAAACCGCGCGCAATACTTCTAGTCAAACCCTGCTCCTTTTCAAAACCTGGGCTCTGCTCTCTGGGTTACCCCTTTCACCGGCTTTTTCACACTAAGCGATCTGTCAACTCATCGCAGTTCAATTTATTAATTTTGAAGGTCTATTTTCCAATACAAAAAATTTATTTATTTTTTATTCTTACAATTTTATCTATAGGTATTTCATAATAAAAAAAAAATAAGATAGAGTGGTGGCGCCGCTAATATTTATCTGCGAAATCTAAAAAGGTACGAAAGGCGGTCCCCCTTATATTCAACGCGCAGGCAACGCCGCCTCCAACGCGCACCCCCTTTTATGTATATCTATGTATATATACACATATATGTATATACATATTGCGAGAGACAAAACCAGAGAAAGAGACCACCCGTTCCGAGGAGAGACCCCCCAAAGCAATAACTATATATACATTACCTGTACATATGTGCACCATCTGCGCGAAAAGTTAACTTCCTCATCTCTCACTTTCTCTCATTTGTGTCCTTCACTCCCCAAGAGGTGCATAATAACAATATAATAAGTTTATCCGGACAGCAACACTCAAGAATGAAGATTATGCCCGCGAGGAGGGCCAAAACGCTAGATGCGTTCGCGAAGTGAAAGAGTGCGAGAGATTCCGAGATCAGCATCATCATCATCATTAAGTAGTGCAGATTAATAGAAATTAGAATATGCGCCGACGGTGTGAAGAACTGCATCTATCTGCCCTTCGTAGTCCGGAGTCGTTTAAACATTATTATCATCAGCATCATCGTGTAACTGCAACACATAACCGGCAATAATATAAGTAGTTGCCGTGTTTTTCTTTCTCTGTGTGTGTTTGTGCATCCGTCCCCCCCTGCGGCGGGGACGCACTCTATATAGTACCTACCTATCTACCTCTTCTCCGTGGCAGTTCCACGAGTGAGGATAACGAACCGAAGAAGCCTGCAGGCTGTGTAATAAGAACTCGGTGACTCCGAAATTGAAAAAAACGGAGCAAACTCTAAGATATACTCCAATTTTCGACAAGTGCAAGTACTTTACGCTTGGGACCCTACTACTGCTATTATTACTCTTCAGCATCAATTTATTTATTTATTTTATCTTTTAATCTCATAGGAATTAAAAGAGATGGATATGCAAGCGCCTAATGGTTAGTACTTAAATATAGTACTCCAAAAATTATTTAATAAAAACTGCATTATATTGTACATCTACCTATTATCTTTCATTTTTTTTAGTCCTTCTTATCCTGCTTATCTTTTTTTTTTCTTGTTCTTAGTAACCATAAGGAAGATGCTTATCTTAATGTTTTTTTTTCTATAGTGCATAAGAACCACTGCGCTCGACTTTGTTTTCTCTCACGCTTCTCTATACGTGTATGCTTCGTATCTTCATATTCTTCTTCTTCTTCTCTCTTTCTCTTTTCTTCTTATAGAACTTTCTATCTAATTTCTCTCTTGCCTTTCCCCCCCCCCTTTCCCTCCTTCTATTTCATGCTTCTTTTTCCCCCTCCCCCATACTTATATCCGCCCGCGCGCGCGCCTTCCTAGACGGCGGCATGCTTCTCTTCTTCGCGGATGGGTCGGTTGGGACTTTTAGGCTTGTGTATATTGTGTTTACTGTGTTGTATATTCTCTGAACTCCAACCTAAAATAAGTTAATTAATTAAATAATCTTTAGTATAAAAGTTGCGAGTATATCGCATTTGACTGCTTAATCATGTGTAAGTTTACAATTTATTTTTTTTTATTTTATTCATAAGGCCCATTTTCCATTTTTTCTTTGTTATCTGAAGTCAATATGAGCGTAGTAGTTCTTTTTTTTACGCACTTATGTGTCGTCCGTTACTTATGTTATGGGTTATGGGTGAAGTTTGAAGGTTAGAAGTTGAGGGACCTTTAACATATAGCTCAGTTGTTATTCTATGGTGACGTGAATATTGTGAATGAAGAATACACCGGTTTTTTATTATAAGTTTTGAGATTTGTTTCTTTTTTGTTTTTACAGTGTTTTGATACAGAATAAATTTTTAATTTTTTTTTATTTTAATTGTTTCTGTTGAATTCAAAGTGGTGGTGTAAAGTGGAGTCATCATTTGTTTTTACTGACTTTTAGAGAGTATTTGTGAATTATTATGTTTAGCTTCACCTATAATAATGCTTGTAATTGTGCTTTAATAATAATTTTGTGGTATGAATAATATTTATTATAAATATGTATAAAAATAATAACTATTTTTATCTTATTTTAGTTTACGCCATATCCAACATGCCGGATCTTAATATGGTCTGGATGGGAGTTCATGGTGATCCAACACAAGAACTCATGATTGATCCTCGACAAACTGAAAGTCCTTTTTTTTCACAAGCACACCAATCTTTTGATGATATAAGAAATCATCAAATTCCATCAACTACAATGGTGAGATATGTTGCACCTCAATTTCACAATGAGTGCTCTGAACCAGAGGAACCAATGGAAGGTGTCGAAGTTCAAGATATTCAACAAGTTTGTTTTTTTTTTATTTAACTTTGACAATTATTTTTATATATATTTAATTATTTTAATTCCATTTTATTTGCTTTTGTAGGAGTATGAGCAAACTGACAGTCAGGAAATAAACGAATATCTTGGTCTTGAGGATTATATGGTTGATGAAGAAAGGGAACAAGTTGTAAATAATGCAGCTACTCAAACCCAGTTTGCAAATGATGTTCGTAATCGTAAAATTAAACCTATAAAGCATCCAGGCCTAGTATTAAAAACACCAATAGCTTATCAACCTCACACAGATTTAAGTTTTATACCTATTCGTAAAGATGGTATAGGTAGGTTCTTTATTAATTTTTAATTTTTAAAAATATTTAGCATAAGATAATTACAATTCAACTGAATGTTTTATAGCTGTCTGTGAGAAATGCGGTGCTATTGGAGTAAAACATGCTTTTTATACAAAAGAACGTCGGTTTTGTAGTCGCGCTTGCGCCCGTTCATCAGAGCATAATGCACTTGTAGAAAAATACAAAAATACGTCTCATGCAGATTCTACCTATAGTCCGTCTCATTCCACAGAACAAACTTCAATAGATGCTAATGTACCAAATGATGTAAAGCCTAAGGTACAAATAATTTTTTTAATTTATCTTATAAATAAGGCCATTATTTAATTATTTATATCTTTCAATAGATACCTGTAAAACAAGAAATAATTCCACCACAAGAGCCCAGAATAAAAGAAAAAATAAAACCAATATTACCCAGTAGGCCAGAACCAGTAATGCCAGAAGAATTACCAGTAAGAAGAAAAAGAACTGCTGAAATGGCTGGGTCCTTCGATTGGACACCTCACTTAAAAGCTCCTGGATTTTGTGCAGCTCCAGTTTCATGTTTTAAACATGTAAGAAAATATTGTTTTTAGTCTTTAAATTGAAATTTAAATTGATTATATATTTCATAATTCTCTTTAAGGCTCCTATATCAGAGATATGGGATAATATATCAGTGGGCATGAAAGTTGAAGTAGAAAACACAGACTGTGATGAAGTTTGTGAAGCATTTCCAGATTCATTCTGGGTTGCAACTGTATTACGAATTTCCGGTTATAAAGCTCTGTTAAGATATGAAGGCTTTGGACACCACGTTGAAAAAGATTTTTGGGTATCGCTATGTTCAAATGACATTCATCCAGTTGGTTGGTGTGCAACAATTGGAAAGCCGTTAATACCCCCAAACAGTAAGCATAATTTTTGTTAAATAAATTTAAAATATTAAAAATGAATCTAAGCAATGTTTTCAATACAATAGCAATCGCGAACAAATACAAGGATTGGAAGGATTTCTTGATGCGTCGATTAACAGGAGCCCGTACACTTCCTACCAATTTCTATAGCAAAGTCAATGACAGTATGAAATCGCGATTTCGAATCGGCTTACATCTCGAAGTTGTCGATAAGAACCGTATCTCACAAGTCAAAGTAGCAACAGTACTAAAAATCGTAGGCAAAAGGCTACATGTGCGCTATTACGATTCACCGCCCGAGGACAATGGTTTCTGGTGCCACGAAGATTCACCACTCATACATCCCGTTGGTTGGGCGAAAAGAGTTGGTCAAAACTTAGACGCATATCCAGACTATTTGCAACGTATTGAATCCGGAAAATTGAGGTAATTGGAGTTATACAATATTTTTTATTCATTTTGGAAATGCAGATTTAACGCTCAACTGATTTAACAGCGAGGACGATGCAAGACCAGAGCTTTTCCGTGTTCCCAAAAATTATCACGCGCGCTACGGCTATACATTCAGCGAAGGCATGAAACTTGAAGCGATCGACCCACTTAATCTCTCAGCGATATGTGCTGCCACGGTAATGAAGGTGCTACGAGAGGGATACATTCTTATCAGGATCGATAGTTACGACGAAGATGCAAGTGGCGCCGATTGGTTCTGCTATCACTCGTGTTCGCCGTGTATTTTTCCTGTTGGCTTTTGCGCAACTCATGGGCTGCCACTCACGCCACCCAAGGGATTTGATCCTACTACTTTTACCTGGGACTCGTATTTGGACGATTCGGACGAGGTCGCTCCAGCAGAATTATTCAATAGAGTTAGTATTTTTGTTGAATAAATATATCTACTTCTTTCAAAAGAACCTCGTATCTGTTGAATTATTAAATAGCAAATCAAGTTATTAATAAAAAATATATGAAATGAATTTTACAGGAAATACCCCAACACGGTTTCATTGAGGGTATGAGGCTAGAGGCTGCAGATTTGATGGATCCTAGATTAGTTTGCGTAGCGACAATCACAAGGGTGATTGGTAGATTATTAAG
Source organism: Leptomastidea abnormis (assembly GCA_030522805.1). Classification (NCBI taxonomy): domain Eukaryota; kingdom Metazoa; phylum Arthropoda; class Insecta; order Hymenoptera; family Encyrtidae; genus Leptomastidea; species Leptomastidea abnormis. The sequence goes on from JAPYZE010000063.1 coordinate 53,226, forward strand.
GGTACATTTTGATGGATGGGAAGATGAATATGACCAGTGGCTAGATTGTCAAAGTTGCGACATTTATCCAGTCGGATGGTGCGATTTAGTTGACCACAAATTAGAAGGGCCTAGAGCGATAACAAAGAATATTAGTCCGACAAGTAAGAAAACAGATTTTAAGTTATGAAATAAATTTTTTTGTTTTAATTTAATAATAAAATATTTTGTATTTATTTTTTAGTTAAATCACCGAGAGGCCTTAAACGCAAAGGTAAGCGGAAAATCAAAAGAGTCGTAGGCAGTCGCGGACCCTTTACACGAAGCCTACAGCAACAACGGCAAGCGGAACTACTGCATCAACAGCAGCAACAACAACAACAGCAACACCAGCAGCAGCAACAACAGCAGAAATTGGCTCGAGTGAAGGAAGAGCATGAACGACAATTGGGCCCAGCTCAAGGGACAAAAATTGAACGTGAGCGTGGTGACCACGAGAGCATACCAGAGCAATCAACAGCGAGGGAGCCAGAGCCAGCTCAGGAACCAGCAGGCCCTGACCAAACTCTGCCAAGTCCGACCAGTGGCCAAGGCCAATCTACTAGTGAACCTCGCAATAACGTGCAAAAGCCACCGCTACCGAAAGAACGCATTGTAACATCGTATATAAATGTAAGTTATTTCTTTTTTTTATTTGCAAGCAAGATAATTATGTTTTACGAACTGTAATAGGTAAATTCTGCGAGCGGAAAGTACATCCCTAGGTTGGCGGACGGCCTGCAGAAAAACTCGGAGCTGGGAGAGCTCGTGCCAACCGAGTGGAACGTGTTCGACGTGGCGCAGTTCCTGCGAGTCAACGATTGCGCTGCCTACTGTGACAACTTCAGCAAACGGAAGATCGACGGAAAGGCATTACTTCCCCTCACCAAGGATCAGATAATAGAGATCATTGGTTTTAAGGTTGGTCCGTCCCTCAAGATATTTGATCTTATTCAGCAACTGAAGATTAAAGTGAATCCAGCGCAAGAACGTTCAAAAATGGGTTTGAAAAAGTTTTTATAACAGGACTCTGCGCAGTTAGAGAGTGTGGAACGAAACTGTGCACCAAAAGTAGATCTGAGCTGATTAAAAAAAAAAAAAAATTGTAGTCTCTTATTTGTTTTGATTTCAATATTTACAATATTAAATCATTTTCATGGATTAGAATTTGAATTTAGAATTTAAAATTATGAAATTTTTATTTTGCAAATGACCTAAAACATTTCTTAAAATTTTTTTTATTAATTAATCTTAAAAAATAATGTTGAAAACATTTTTATTGTAATATTCAAATTTAAGAAAGCATTTTCTTTACTTTTGGTACACCATACTTAATGTTTTAAGAAGATTTAAAATAATTTAAATATGGATTTACAGTTAAGGGTTTTAATCATTTTATATTACAGACATCTGTTATTTTATTAACAGTTCAAATTATATTTAATTCATTGAAGAAAAAAATATTGAAAAATAATATTTATTTGAATTAATAGTGAAAACTCTTTTAAAGATTTAGTTTTTAAAAAATTATTAAGGTGCAATACTTGATTTAATATGTGTTCATTAAAAAATTATTTGTACCGTTGTTTACACAAAAAAATCAAGAAGATTCTAAAATGGGGCTTTATAGCACTTATATGTAAATCCATATTCCAAATTTAATCAAATGACGTTATACTTTGTTTATGAATCAATAATGTAAAAAGTATTTTTTTTCCAGATATTAAGTAACGAAAATAACGTATTATCGTAATAAAAAAAGGAATTGTATGAATTGCATGGATAGTTACATAAAATTTTAAAAATTGGTAAAAATTATACATTCTGTGCAGATATGTAGATGGAATTTCATGTAAATCTAGTTATAAGGTAACTGTAAATATTTGATTTAATAATGTTTATTATATCTTAAATATTGTAAATAATATCTATATTAATAGATAAACTGCAGCCATTTAATTCACTTTAAAAAAAAAATTTAAAGTTAGGTTTTGAGAGCTGATTAAATACCCGCGTTCAGTATATTAACTTACAGCGTATTCTCTTTATTCATTGCAAAATTGTGAATGATGTGCAAAAAGGAATAGAAAAATTAAAAAATTACACCTGAAAATAGTCATAAAATATACTTATCTATAACAAAAAAGTTTTCAAAGGTTACTCTTTTTTTTAATTTTTTTTAATGACTACAATTCATGTAATTTTGCAAAAACTTAATTCATTGGCGTTATTTCGTTTAATAAGTAATAACATGGATTATCCTTCAATTACTTTTTATACAAAAAATTTATTTTGTAAGCTTAGAAAAAATGATTTTTCTTTGTACATAAATAATTGCTCTGAAATACATTCAAAATATTTTATTCATAAGTATAAATTAAATGAAAATCTAAGTAAAAAAAAATTTCAAAGATTTAATAATTTTATTTTGAAAAAAAGGAAAAAAAATTTGAATAATACAATTGATTTTTTTCGGATTAACTTGAATTTCAGAGTAGATAAAACAAATTTTTAATCTAAGTTATACAATAAATAGTTACTAAGTTGATTTTACAGTATGCAAAGAATGTGGGACTGTGCTATAAAGCGACAAAATCGCTTGAAATAACTGTAAAGAGAAAACACTTGTCCCATGTTTTAAGATAATAGTTGTAAACCGTGCAGTTCCAAATGTAATAGTTCTTATACACATTTTTTATTTGGTGTTTAAAGCGAATTTTTGCAATTTATATTATATTTTTTCATCTTGTGTATAATGAAAAGATAAAAAAAGCAATTTCATCGTTGCAATCTCTCCGCTTACACGAGCGTTTTATTTTTTAAAGAATTGTTTTCGTAAATGACAAGCAATTAGAAAAATTAAGAGCAGTGGCAAGAAAGAAATAGAATATAAAATAAACGAGATTGGTTGAAAATAAATGTTTTATACCTATGATGTAAAAAACTTCGCAAATAATGAGAAAGTCTTCTTATTGTTGCAACGACAATTTACATGTATTTTCATTTCTTCAAGTATCATCCAATTTCAAGTTCCTAATCCGTTTATATATTGGTAAATTTTTTTTACATAAATTATAATTAAAAGGTAAATAATTTTTTTTTAATAAACATAAATATAATTAAAGATACATTACTGTATTAATAATTTTATAATTTATAAATAAATTTTTTTACCAGGATAATATTAAACATCAAGTAAATTTAAATTTAAAAAAAATTTTGCATCATTTGAACAGCAGTAAAGTAGAATTAAAATCTCATGAAATCATCTCATTTCAACAAAAAAGAAAACAAAAAGGAATCAAGCGTGCAAAAAAAAAATAGATTGGACAGACACAAGAAAGAAAGTAAGAGAGACGAAGTTTTAAGAGCAAGTTTAAAAGAAAAGAAAAAAAAAATCTGCAGAGAGAAGAGAAAAGAAAAGGCACGAACGAAAGAAGAGAGAAAAAGGAGATGAAGAATAAAGTAGGTGCTCATTCAATGCGGGTTGCTGCGCAAGAAAGAAATGCTGCTACAATTTCCAAGACACACCAGACTCTTTCTTACTTTTATTATGAGCACCAGCAACGCTTGAATATAATATATATAGTTGTATTGGTGAACGCGACTGCATATGTACATATATACACACGCACACACACAAAGAAACCGCAGACGGTCTATATATACGAAGGTAAAGTGGGGGAAGAGAGCGTCAGATTCAGATATCCGCAGACTGCATTAGCCGTGTTATATGTGCTGTGTGATGGTAGAAACGGAGTCCGGAGCAGGGCGTCGGCGTATACCAGCTGGCAGATGTTTCCCGCCTATATACAGGCCGTCTCACCGGCATTCCGTGCTCTCTTTCTCACTTTTAGCTCCGCTAAAAACCCGACGCTCTTCCTTTCTTATCTCTCTTCTGTATGCTCCGCGAAGAGGGTGAACTATTTCGGCCCCGTTTTGTTTCATCCTCAATACTTATTGGTTTATTATTTTGCTCTTAAAATTTTTCAGACTAGTTATTGATTTGTAAATAATAACGCTGATGAGTCAAGAATTATAAAAAAAAAAATTGAGCAAAGATTTTGAGAAAGATTGAACGAGTTGCATGTGGAGAAATATGTTGAGCGATGAAACCACCGTCGGTATCTTTAGCTTATATATATAGCTATAAGTACGGGTAGCTTAGAGTCAAAATATATACCAATAAGGGTAGCTATACCAAGCGCGTATACAAACACGGTTCTATAGACGACTGCCGGCCGCTGATGTTCGATACCGGCTGTACTTATGTGTACATACCATCAGCTGCTGCTGCTGCTGTTGTCGTATAACATCAGCGGTATCGACGTTGTGCTCACCAGATGATCGAACCATACTTGTACTTACTTAGCTGCTGGTTGCAATTTGAACACCAGTCGCCTGACACAACGACAACAACGACGACGATAGCGGTGACTGACGGCGGCAGGCGGCTATGTATGATGAGCGAGTGACGTCATTACTACTTGTGCATACACACATATAATAACAACCTCTGTCCTTAACTTATAGCCTATATATTATCGTGATGGCTTTGCACTTTGACTGGAATGTGATGTGTTTTTTTTTTGTTACTTATGTTTTTATTTCTTTGGTTTGATTTGCAAAAAAAATTTGCATGCCCTTGGAAAGTTTCTACATTATCGACCTTTGTGACTTATTGTTGAGCTAGTTAAATAAATAATAGGCATTGCTATAATTTTCTTTTATACAATCTAGAAATATTATTTATAAGCATAAATTTTATAAAATAATGTTAATAAATTATTTAAATTTAAAAATAACTCTTCTGCATTTTATTTAAAAATTATAATTGAAAAATAAATTGCAAGGACAGTTTATTATAGTTTACTTAAACATTATAATTTAAATAATGATTAGAAATGTTTGTAGAAAAAAAAGTAATAAATAGTCAAATACAATAAACATAAATATTAAAAATAATACATATCAATTTTATCTAAATAATAATATATCTCAATTTGCAATTTTCAAATTTAATTTATTTGCAATAAAATTTTTATACAATTTTTATAGCTCATTTAAAATAACATACAAATTTACGTCAATATCAAATGAATTTTATTATATTTTAAAATAATTAAATACCAATTGTGAATCATTGCACATTATGGCGCATGCACAGTTAAAAAACCGTGTAAAAAAAAACTTAAAAACCGTTAAGTTTTTTAAAAAATCATTCCATCTTGCTCATAGTTAGTGATCCGCAGTCAAGTAAGTAACACCTAATCAGTAAACAAACGTCGCCGAGATAAACCTCGCCGGTAAGGAGCAAAACGCCGCTTCTAGGTTCCGGACTCACGCCGCCCTGACGTGTCCATATCTAAGTATGTACATATATACATACACATATATACATGCAGCATTTGCACGTCGTCCTAATATACGTAACACACACACACACGTCGCGGGTCGTCGGCGGGTATGCATCAAGAGAAGACTCCGAAACTCCGAAACAACTGTGTGGTGTGTTCTATAGTTGTAACGGCAGCTGCGCGCGCATCCGTTGTATAAAAAGCAACGGCGGCAGCGGCGGCTCGAAGAACGCGCGCGCGCGGTCTCTCTCTCTCTTTCTCTCCCCCCACCACACCGGGCGGGCGCGCTCATGAACGCGACGCCGGTCAGTCAGTCAGCTACGCTCCGACGTGACGCATCGCTGCATAGTGTATATTACGTCAGCGAGGGCGCGCGTCAATTCTCCCCCCACTCTCCATCATCTTTTTTTCCCCTTATTCCGTCTCTCTCGCACAGTTTGCCGAATCAGCTGAAGAACCGAAACAATACCTATATAGTATATACTACTACTGCTACTATTACGATACGGCGTGGTGTGGTGGTGCGAGAGCCGCTCTATTACGGGCCGGATGCGAGCAACAGTTCCCTCCCTCCTTCCTCGTCTTCGTCGCTAGGATACAGGACAGAAGGTGAAGAAGAAGAAAGAAGAGGAAGAGGAAAAAAGAATCAGCAACTATAAGGAGTGTATGTGTGTGTTTTATGTGTGTATAGTGGCGGTTTATTGTCGCGTTGAATGTACTCGTGACCGGCGTCAAAGAACGTGCTTTTGCACGCGCCAGACTAACTACTACAACGACGACAACAACAGGGCGTGAGTGCGCGAAGAAGTCTCTTTCTTTATATACATCTAAATAGTGTGTGTGAGACGATTGTTTGTGTGTCGTGCTGTTATACAATATCACTCTCTCAAGCCGGTACATTTTCTGTCGCCTGTCTCCTACTCGCTGTCTAGTGATTCTCGCGAGTCGTACATACATAAAAAAACAAGAGACGAGAGAGAAAAAGTTAACGATTTTGCTATTGCGGGACGACATGCTGCGCGTGTCAGTCATGCCTCGGAGGAACGACCGACGTGTTTTTGCATTAGCTCGCGGCTGTCTCAGCCGATGAAACAGTCGTTCTATATAAATTACTCTCTTCCGAGAGCACGCGCTTAGGCTCATCGCTGGATTAAAAGAATATCCTAACCTATAAGTGCTCCTCTTCTTCTTTTTCTTACATCTTTCAATTCTCAGAACAGTAATATACCAAGAACAGTATATATCGAGAAGAAAAAAAAACTCCAAAAGCATCAGGGGAGTAATCAAAGTGTGCGTGAGGCATAGGTGGTCGAGTAGCGCCGGCAGGCTCAGCTGCGAGGGCTGTGCCGTGGCGGCGTAAAAGAAAGAAGGAGGAGGAGGAGAGGAGGTGGTGGTGGTGGTGGTGACGGCGGTGGTAGAAGAGCAAGCGGAGGGCCACCTACAACACTCCCGCGACGACCGGCGGCAGAGCGATAACCGAAGTCTTTCCCCCCCTTACATCCACCCTCTTTTACGGCCCTCGATCGTCTCACTCCCGCGCAGTCGCGCTCGCGCACACCCACCGCGTGAGTAAGAGAAAGAAGGAAACACCACACAACGCGCGAATATACATAAGCCGCCTCTATACATATACATCTATACTCTTATACGCGAGAAGAAGAAAGAAGGAAAGAGTGCAACTTCGTGGGGGCCCTCAGCTGTTTCCCGCCAACAAAGTCTCTCTTTCTCGCGAATAAGAGTGAGAGGGATAGATAGATAGATAGATAGGAAGAGAAAGAAAGAAGGAAGGAGAGACCAACAAGCTGAGCAGCAACAGCAGGGCGCCATTGTGACCGGGGCGCCGCGCTGCACTTTTAGCGCAAGAGACAAGGTTCACACGAGTCACACACCGGACGATAAACGATATATATATATAGCTATATATATACAACTAGTGCGTGATTTTGTGCGTTGAGTGAAAGAAAATAATAATAAAGAACGAAGAGACAGAAAACAATAGTGTGTTGGTGATTGTGCTCGTGGTGAACGACAAAAGTGAACGTAATTATAATTATAATAAGTAGCAGCAGCAACCACGTGGGTGTTGCGGTGGAAATAAAAAAAAAAAAAGAGTAGACATTTTTCGCGAAGTTATTGTCCTCTCGTACCCGGAGCGAGGAGGAGGAAGAAAAGAAAAAGTAGTATAGTTGGCAAGTAAGAGCAATAACATTATTATTCTGCCGGCTTTTTTTTTTTTTTTTGTAACAAGGCCAAGAGGATTGTCGTCTCGTGTCGGTGCTGCGCATACGCACGCGACGACGTTGGAACATTATTACGACGCCGTGTATTTACAGGATTATGTTTGGCAACAGCGAGCTGCTTGAGGAAATCGTCGAGACGACTGAAGAACAGGAGCCGGATTATTGCAGGTTAGTCTCATTTTCTTTTTATTTTAATAATTACGTTTTGCGTTTAAAAACGTTCTATACTTATCGTATAGGTAAATGTATTTTGAAGCTTTGTTTTTTTTTTCTTTATAAAATACATCGCGTAGCGTAGCTCTGCTGTTTGAGATTCGGAGCAACGAAAGAGGGGAAGTATGTGTAGGGCTGGAAGACGCGTAATATTGCGTTTTTGTTTTTGTTAAGGATAAAAGTCGATGATGCGTGTTTGACAATATTTTCAAGTGACCAGCCGTTCTAAAACTATTATAAACAGTAAATTTTAACGTGTAGAGTGAGGCTTTGGTGGCTTGTGATGGTGGAGGGAGAAGAGAAAGATATATCGGCCGGCCGGTACGACGTCACGATCTCGCGCGGCGGCTTGTGTGTTATCATATGTTTTCTGTCGGGAGGACGTGTGCCGGAGAAAATGTCGCTATGCGACGGCCTTGGTCTCCGGCTCGTCCCACGACTTTAGACTCTTCTCTTTAGCATCTCTCAACGACTTATATTTTTTTTTCCCATTATGAACGTATATCTATATAATATATAATTCCTTAGCAACTCTTGTCACGATTTTACTTATTTTGTGAATACGTGAAACTATTGCTGTGGAAAAAGCCTTTTGAAAATATTATATTTGGCTTTGTACTTTGAAGACGTTTTTATTAATTTTTATATAAAAATGCTGTGTTTGATTTTTTTTGAGGTTATTATGCAGCATTTACTTGGAGCTTATAACAATGTTTATTGTGACGAAAATTTATTTATTGTACGTCATTAAAAACTTGTTCGTTTGCTCCACGTCTTACAATATTATGGGCCAATATTACACCTAGATAATACTTTTATTGTAGAAAAAAAAAAAATTTGAAATATTTATTTTGACTAATACTTTATCCTGATGTAAACACAACAAACACGTCCGAGTTTTCGCGGAATTGGCACTTTATTTTTTTCCTGCAACTGAACGCAGTTGCGGCTATAGGTCCGACGGCTATATAACACAACATCTGATGTTTTTGCTTACCGCGCTTTTATGACGAAGGTCACACATGCAGTTATTATTGTTTTCCATAGGAGATTTTTTTTCAGTTAATTTCTTTTTCTATTTTCGTTCACTTATTTTTTTTTCTTTCTTTCTCAGCTGTTTTATATAGGGCCTACTGTATATTACTTGCGTATAATATATCTTACAAAAGCAAAACATGCAAATATCCTCATCGCAATTGATGGAGTTATTATCAAGATTTATAATTAAAATCATCTGCGTAAATTTCTAGCGAATCTTGCTGTGAACACCCCTTTTATCCTTTTTGAATAATAAAATTTCGGATTCCAAGCGTAGCCATAGAAGTTAAAGCATACTTATTGAAATTCAAACAATCTAAAGTGAGTAAATTGATAACGAGTAGAAGAACTTTTGTGTAAGCTATACTTGCTGCAAAGCAGATTGAAAATGTTCAAGCATAATTTATTGTCCAAATCTCACTTTAATAAGACCTCTAAATGTATTTTTGCCATTATCTCTATCTTAAGTAGGTAATAATAATATTATCTCATGTAATCAGTGCGCATTCATTTTTTATCATTAAAACTCTTTCTCTCTTTCTTTCTAATCACATCTCTTTTAAAAATGACGTAATAATCACACAGTGAGTTATCATATTTCAGCATTATTAAATTCCATATGAATTTAATTAAAAAGCTTAAATAATTTAAAAATTAATTTTTTTTTTTTTAAATATTCTAGAACTTTAATTTAAACATTCATACAGTTTTATCGATAAAATTTTTTTGCTTAAACATTAAAAAATATGATTTATGTTTTATTATTTAAGCTATACTTTTTTTATATCTTGCATTTAGTCAACTCAAAAAATCTCAGTTTTTCATATTTTCAAGTTACAATTTAGAATTACCTATAAAAATCACGTGAAAAGGTTTCAACATCATAAGTGTTCATAATACAAAAACATAATAATAAACGAAGCGCGATAAGTTAAAGGTAGTAAAAGTCAAGCTGAAAATAACAAGTGCACACTTGGCATATAAGCTCGTTCAAAAATCGTTTCCCAAACGACGACCCCACGCGACGACGACGACGACGACGACGACGACGACGACGTCGTCGTAGAAGAGAGCTTGGAAGCGCGAAAAATAGGCTAATGAGAAGCGAGAGCCGAAAGAGAAAGAGAAGAAACCAAGCGGGGGCGGCAGATTATTTTCGTTTGCCGGCTGCTGCTGCTGCCGTTACGGTCTTCTGTCCTTTATCGTCTGGGGTAAAGGGGCACGAAAAAGAGGGGCAGTAGCAGCGTCAACTTTCCCGCAGCCACGTGCCGCCGGCTATTTTCGAAACGGTATAGCAGCAGCAGCTTGCGGGAGTCGTTTGCTCTGAGCGTTTCTCTCTACTTTGGCTATCGGCACGTGCCACTCTGGCGCACGCGTGCGTGCTTGGTGAGCTTTTGAACCTTTTAATTTTTTTTTTTTTTTTTTATTTTGGATGTGGTGTAGCCTGTCGAGAGCAGGTTAATCTCTTTGCCATGCTGGTGTATTTGAAAGATATAGATAGAAAAGGAATGGGAAAAGCTTTTTTAGGGTTGGACACATGATGGTCGGTGGTCACTTTAGAAATTGGATATGCGCGGGAAAGTTCCTAATGCTGATGAATTCGCTTTTAATGTCTTATTTGTAATGTCAACAACTTACATATCTTGATATTCATAAAGATTTTACAAAATTTTATTGCACAGATTGATTTCAATGTACTTTAGCAAAAATCATGACTAATGGACGAATTGATTGACCGTGTATCTTTGTTGATTGTCAGAAAAAATTTTGATGTAATTGAGGAAATGTTTTCCTCTACGCGTGCACCATACGAACAGAAAAGTCCTCTCTAGTCTTCTTTGTTTCTCTCTATATATATTTTATGCATATTTTTTTTTGTCTCTTCTGCCGCAACGACATATATGTATACACACGCGAGTGCATAAGAGCGAAACGCGAGAAGAGAACGAGAGAGAGAGAGAGAGAGAGAGAGAGAGAGAAGCCGTGCCAGCAGCCGTTATTTTTGCACGAGAGGATCAACTGTTGTCGTCGGCCTCGTCTCTCGCGTCGAAACTTTCCTTTTTTTTTACTCTCCTCATCCTCTCTTTGCATACGTGCATGCGCGGCCTCTCTAGCTTTTCGCCCCCTCTTTTTTTTTATTTTGCTTCTTGTACCCCATGGCACCAGCCGTAGCAGCAGCTTACGCGCGTAAGCTTGCGTCGAGTAATTGACTTTGCGATTGTTAGTAGACACTTTTTATGCCTTCTTTTTTTTGCTGTTTATATTTGGCTTTAAAGTTTTTTACCGTTAAAACGTTACAAAACTCAAAAAATTAAATTTTACAAAATTAAATCTGTTATAAAATAATCTTGATGTATTTTTTTTTTGTTAAATGTAAAAATAGAAATTTAATTTTAAATATTCTCAGATGAGAGAGAAAAAAAAAGGTAAAAAAAAGTTGACAGCGCAATGTTATAGTATGGAATATGTGAAAATAAAAGCAACTTTCTACAATAGCGATACGGTATTACGATTGACAATTTTTACCGCGCGTTTTCTAACTTGCTCAAAGCAGCGTGACGTCAAGCTATATAGCGACAATCGTGATGATCGTGTTGCTTTCAAACAGCTGAATTTCCAAAATATTTTTGAATAAACGTGTTTATTTTATATAATATTAAAGTTTAAATATTTTGATTGGCGTAGTATTGGTTATATTTATATTTTATTTTATGTAATTTTTTATTTATTTTAAAATAAAAAATTAAAATTAGTTTACAAAAATTTTGATCAAATTAAAAAAAAATTCAATACAATTAATTTTTTTTAAATCAAGTTTGATATTTTGACAAATTTTTACGATTGAAATCGAACATTCAAATTTGATATTCCAATAAAACAACCATTTCATACGTAAAACAAATCGTTTTAAGTCAATATAGCAGTTGTCGCGTCATCCAAAGCCACACACACACACACACACACATATCTCGCTCATCGAAATAGCAATCAACTTCAATATTTACAAACATCAAGTCTCGGAGTTGTCGATCGACGAGGACGAGGCCACATATATATATAACTATGTATGCATACACATACATATATAACTATCATGTACTCTCTCATACTTTACGCGTAGCCTCTAACAAATCGTGATAACATGCAAAAAAACCAAGGCATCTATACTCTTCTCTTTTTTCGCGGAAGCCGACCTTCGTTTTTAAATTTTCTTTTTTTTTTCCATCCTTCCTTCTCGCAACTATATCTTATACACCGTAATAATTTTGTACGTTCCTATTCTGGCTTAGTAAGTATAGATAAAACGCAAGACACCTCTTAAAGTCAATTTCATCTCTATATCTCTATATCTCTTATACTGAGACCGATTAACGTTTATTACAATAGTTACTTGCTCTTCGTCGTCGCCGAAAGTTATATCTCACCCTTACATCTTTTTCTCTTTCTCTCTGTTTTAAGCCAAGCTATGTCTATATATGTATACGAGAAGATAACAATCGCTAAGTTTCGACAAAGACGCGATTTATCGACGATTTATTTTATCTCATATACACCTATAGTCTTCTGCTTTTTGTATTTATGTATATATACATACATGATGTACGAATTAAATTATCTTTGAAGAGGCAGCAAGCACAGTAAGTGCCGCTATATGGACAGTCAAAAATAACGATGAGACTCTTTTGAGCTGCTTTATGGTTGGAAAGGCGAATAAATAAGTAATGTCGAGAGAGATAAGTTTGTTATGTTAGATATAGAGTTAATTTAGGGTTTATTAGGTATATATATATATTTTTAAATTGTTTATTGTTGATTACATTTTTTTAGAAAGTAGCATCTTGTCTTTATCGTAATAAGTGTATTAAAATAATAAGAAAAAAGAGTAAATGTTAAATTTATCGCAAAATATTTATCAAAATGAACTTTGAAGAAATTATTGTACAAAGAAAGGGCCTCTTCTCAATGTTCTCATCGTTCTCAAAACTACTCAATTTAATACCGCGGAAGAATAAATTAAACCACTCCCTCGTGTATTTATGTATGTATGTATATGTATATGTCTGGTCTTACTCTTACTCTTCGTCGACGTTTAGTCCTCTGAAATTAGCAATGCTGATCCTCAAAAGGGAGAGAGAGAGAAAGTTAGGGACGCACAAAACGTTACGTTGCAAAGGGAATGCAGGAATAAAGGGGGGGAAAGTGAATCGAGAGAAACTGCAGTTTTGCTAATTTGAATAAAAGTACCAATTAACGCGTGAGATATTATATGTATATTTTATAAAAAAAAGCATTAAAAATTTTTGTTTATATATATATATATATATATATATATATATATATATATATATATGTGTGTGTGTAAAGCTTTTGGTGTTACTTATAGGTGAAATCGATTGTTGAAGAGAAGCCGAAATTTGTGGCTTGGTTAACTATATACACCATCGCATCGTTTATGCTTCATCTCTTTTTTTTTCTGCGCTTGTGCTGCCTTTGTCTTCCTTTTTTTTTATTTTTTGGTATATCCCGAGGGGGCTCCCGCGGTCACCGCGTGAAAACGCGATCAAAAACACGCACGTAAGGGCGTTTCTTCTTCTTCTTCTTCTTCATCTCTCTGCTCTTGAAGCTCTGGGTTCTTTTTCGAAAGAGAACTCACAGCTTATATTTAGGCAAGCTGCGTGAATCCCCCCTCCAGCTTCAGCAGTACAGAGAGAAAGAGTTGAAAGAGGAGCAGGAGGAGGAGGAAGAAGTAAAGGAAGAGAAAAAAAAAGAGGATGGTGTAGGAGCGCTGAAGGGAAGGAATGAAAAGTTGTGGGCGCTATACGACGAGAAGAAGAGAAGGGAAGATGTGAGGAGGAGGAAGAAGAAGAAGAAAGGAGAAGGGAGAAGTATATAGTAAAGATGGAGAGGAAATAATGGACGCGAGAATATACGGTGGTGGCACGCGGGACCGGCTGTCCTTTGTTTATGCTCGACAGCACCAAAACACGGACTCTCTCTCTCTCTTTCTCTTTCTTTCTTTCTTTATTTTCTCTTTGCAGTTTCTCTCCTCTACTTCAACGCTCATGTATATGTGTGTATATGTATACCCCGTTTTTCTCTACACTCTTTCTCTTTGTCCGTGCAAGCTTTACTCTTGTCGACCCCCAGTCTCAACTATACTCCCTCGTTCTTCTTTTTTTTTTTAAGGCTCTAAGTACTGCTGCTGTTGCAGCATGCGTTTTGCGCGCGCGATTTTGGAGCGCATCCGTACTCGCGAGGTCCGAGTATATAACACGTGGGAGCGGACGGTAAAAGAAAGCAACTGCTGCTGTTGCATAGTAAAAATGAGAAATTTGAAGGGTACCTAGATTTTTTTTTTGCTTTTATTTCTATTTTTTTGTTCTTTTTTGGGACAAAGTGCATTTGTTGGATATACGCGAATGAGTTTATATAAAAAAAGTTGAACTAGTTCATGGAATTTGTTTGTTTATATTTTGCAATATTTATTTTCAATTTATTTGTCGTTATTGATTGTAATTTATTTTTGAAAAATATCAATATAAAAAACTTAAAGTATACGTATAATTTTTTATATAAATAATTCTTGATTATTATTATAATTTTTTTTATGTAAAAAAAACAAAAAGTAATAAATTTAATGAAAAAAAAATATCAGATGAAAAAAATAAATAAATGAATAATTGCAAAAATTCCTTAATTTACTTGATTAATTGAAACAACACAAAAATAAATGCAATAAAAAAAAAAACAACAAAATTCCAGATTAGTCACAAGTTGGTACATATAAAGCTCACATCAATAACTTGTATTACCGGGCTAACTAGTTTTGCAGATCGTTTGTCTGGCAAACAGGGTGAAAATGCTAATCTTCGTTGAAACAAAAAAAGAAGAAAAACAAAATTTCGTCTGGGTCGACCAGTGGTATATATAAGTAATCAGTGACGACGACGATGATGACGGTAGCAGAGTAGCAGCAGCAGCCGCGACGACAACGACGACGCAAACGTTTGCTCGCGAACTCGCAATAAGTGCGTTACGTAAAAGGCACGTTTGTTGCACAATATAATCGGCTCCTATAAATAACTTGCTATATAGCTCGGCCCCGGCGCCACTATATACTGCACTACACCAACCGTTTTCTTTTATCTTTTTTTTCATTTTTTTTTTTTTTTACACTACGTGTATGTGTATGCATGTGTATATGTTAGTACTCAGAGCTCTTGTTTACATATTTTTCCGCGTCGTTTTTCTCTCTTTTGCGCTTGTATCTCTTTCTATATACACTCGTTCTCTCCCTCTCTCTCTTTCTCTCATGGCATTTCTTTTATCTCGTGCATACGATCTTTGTCTTTTTTTTTATTTGCATTCCACCTATTATCGTTTCTCTTACTATTTTTTGTTTTGTTTCTCATTCTATACTATTATGGTATTTTTTCACGTGATTGTGGTGAAATAACGACTTCCGAATTATAGATCCATGATTTTAAAAAGTAATTTTTTTACAAATTATTTAATTTTGTGCTTGATTTTTTTTTTATTATATATTTAAGCTTTTATATAGCCTTTTAATACATGTACCAAAATATTTTAATGTCAATATACTGTTGGCTGATTTATGAATCAATATAATTCAGGATCGACTAAAGCGCAAGGAGTTATTTCAGTCGATTAATCTCCAAATTCCCAACGTATACTCTCTTTCTAGCTTTTTCTTTTTATTCTTTTTCTTTCGATGAGCTCTTGTAATCTCCACAGTTTATGTGCATCTATACCACTTGCTTCTTCTGACCCGTAAAAATCGTTTTTCATCCCAACCACAAACCCTACAGACCAAGAGAAAAAGTGATGAATATTTTTGCCGAGGAATTTGCTTTCTTTTCCATCAGCGTCATATACATTTACTGCATATATAGATATTTATATAGTTTTGTGTATCCTGCATGTACTTTTTTTTTTAATTGCTGGAAAATAAAGTAATACAATTCTTGTTTTTTATTTTTTTTTTTTTACATTTTTAATTTTTTCGCACTTGCAATATACTGTTAAATATAGCTTTTTTTTTTAACACTGAGAAAACAGAGAATAAAGGGGGTGTACAAGAACGTGCGGGCAAGCGAAACGTTACAAGTACACCAGAGAGAGAAAGAGAGAAGAGCTTGTAACCTCTTCCTGGAAGCGATTGTTTGAATTATTCGTGATTCAACTTTACGCGGCCTCATGATGGAAATCGGTGTTCCGCTGCTGCTACTTTTTTTTTTTTTAATCTTTCATATATCTGTCTGTATGTACCTATACATTTCTTTCTCTCTCTTTTGCTCTCACGTAAATTATTAGTTCGATAGATAGAAATATGAAAGGTTTGCGCAGCATGTGCTGCTGCTGCTGCAAGTAGAATAAAAAGAAGGGTAGCTGGAATTTTGATAATGATCTTTTGTGACTTGACATCAGGCTATTCCTTATCTTTGCTAACTTATTATATATGTGTGGGAGTTTAATAAATAATATATATATTGACACAGATTTGACGACAAATTCGCGGAAGTATTAGTGTACAGGGAATGTGATGAGTACTGCAAAGTGAGTTGTCATTACAATTTAAAAATTTATATTCAATTTTTGTGACATTACTATGTTGAAAATTATGCAGTTTTTACGCAAAAACGTTTTCCATGTTTGATTTAAAAATAAATTTGGTTTCGGAGTTAAGATATATACTATAGGTACAAAAAGTCAAGCTCGCGCGGGAAAGGTGGTTTTAACTCACCGATAAAACTGAACTCTCGCGATGTTGATTTTAAAAAGGAGGGGGCAGCAATCGGAGTAGCAGACAAAACCACACACTCACAGCTGTTTGCCGGCTGGATTCGTTTGCGAGCGAGAATGCCTATAGTGTGTGTTTGTGTGTCTGTATCAGCTGATCGAGCGATAAATCATTGCGTAATTAGCGCGCCGCGTCCGGTTATACTACTATTACTATACTATACTACTGCTGCGAGGCATACATTGTTCATAAGCGCCACGGAGAGAAGACTTATCTGTTGGCAGCGATTATGAGTTTTCTATATATGAAGAATTTTTTTTTTTTTTTTTAATTGTTGAGAATTTAAGTATTTTGGGAAAACTATAGATATGTGTTGTTGTTGTTGTTGTTGTTGATCAATAATTTTTTATTAGATTTTTGTTATGTATGTGCACGGATGATTTTTAGAATAAAAATTTTTGGATTGTTTTGAGTGTTATTGTAAAAATTTTTAGGGCTCTTTTTAAATACAAGAAGGGACAGTGACCTTGAAAAAATCTCCATTTTTAAATACACAAAAATATAAAGTAAGAGTAAAATTTAACTTAAGAGTCGTTTTGCAAACAACGTCGCAACGTAGAAGTTACCAAAATTACTCGTTTACCTTAGGCTGTGCAAGTTTTTCTCTTGCAAGCCATAAAATCCAGAAGGCGCGTCGAGCAAAAAAAAAAAAGAATTTTTTCTTTTTCATGGCCGCCAGTTGACAAGTAATTTTTGCGCGTCGAGATAAAGCTTATACGACTGTGTATATACATTCATGTACGTACGCACATACAAACGCAATAAGCTTACAGAGAGATAAAAAGGGGTATATACCACGCGGATAGGACGTTTCGTTATGCGTATCTAAGCCGCCACATATGGACCGTAAGATAAACGTTTTGAACATGCGACATCACGTGATTTTTTTTTTTTTTTTTTTTCTTACTGATGATATATGAACAGGTACAAGTATAATCATGCGCAAATTCATTGGTATCTGTGTGGTTATTTTTTTTGTATTTTTAATTCTCTTCTTACTTTTATTTTTTAATGCTCATAATATGCGTGTCTTTGATGAATTTCGAGAGCAATATTTCAATTCAATATATATGTGCGTAAATATATGTATATAATCGTCGCGCCTCCTACGCTATCGCACACGTACATGACTTTCAAAAGTATGTCACTCGAGATAGGCAAATTGCCATTAAAGCTTGCTTCTTCTTCTTCATTTTTTTTCGATACCAACTTCGATAAGTCGATGAGCAATGAGCCAAATGTAAAATTACACCACTGAATATTAATTTGTCAAATGCAAAAAATCAAATATCTCGTTTTTTTATTTGTCATTTTTATTTTTAAAAAAAAAGCTATGCATCGTTGGGTTTTAACGTCTCTTGTAATATTATTATCAGACCTGCACTTGCTTTGAGAGTTTGAAGTGTCGCTCTCGATTCGAGTAGGTAGGCTTGTTCATTTTTTATTTATTTTTTTTTTTCACTTATTTGTTTTGTCATAAATTCTCGTCGTCGTCGTCGTCACTACACGCACACGTCGTTCCATTAGTGGTGCATTAGCTTGCTTGCACTTGCCATCTCGTCGTTGTCGTCGTCGTCGTCGTCGTCTCTTGACTTGAAAGAGACAAGTGCGCGAGAGCGTGACGTGCCTTAAAAGTGTACGTGTATTAAAATATAAAGGTAAACAAAAAAGCATAAATGAAAATAAAGACGAGAGAAAAAAAGAAGAATAGAAGAAATTTAATTTAATTAATTTACAACTGTAAAGTTTCAGAAATAGATTTTGGTTGAGGTAAAAGTTTAACATCTTAAATACTGTAAAATATAAATTTCAAATATCCACGAAAAAAAAATTTTTTTCAAACTTATTTAATTTCTTTTAAGTTTCGTAATACTTATGATATATAATAAACGAAAAAAAAAAAAAAATAATAATTATTACTTTTATTGAGAAGAAAGAAAAAATCAAGAAGAGCATACTGAACATTGAGTGAAGATAGTTTAGGTATAGACTGAGGAAAGAAGATATAGGGGGTGGTGGAGGGAAGGTTACAAGTCGAATTAACGAGATTAAGAAATATTACGGGGAGTGTCAGGCCACCGCCACTGTTGCCGCCGTTACCGCGCCGTGCCAAGAACTTAAATCCATTCCTAGACGAGGCCGGCCAAGTGCAAAAGGCCTCGGTCCGCGTCGTCGTAGTCGTCGTTATCGTCGTATACGCGTCTGACACTGTCTTTCACACGCTTTTGTCACATCCTCTTTACACAAGTGCGCAAGTCTACTTACCCTCTCCTCCCTTATACCAACCCTTGTATATTATGTCATATTCCAAATTGATTAAACGAATATATTTGTAAAAAATTTTGGAAAACTGTAGATAATAAATGAAATGTAATTTTTATGTAATAAGACCAAATCTCGGAAGCAGTAGGTCATATCAATTATCAAACAAAAATTCGATCTCGTTATACCGCATTTCTCCAATTAAAAGTCTAAGTATACGACCCATCGCGATATATTTCAAATAACAATAGTATACTCAAGGAATTGATATATCTCGCAGTTGATTCCGAGGAAACGAATAACGTCGTTGT
This sequence comes from Leptomastidea abnormis, assembly GCA_030522805.1. NCBI lineage: Eukaryota > Metazoa > Arthropoda > Insecta > Hymenoptera > Encyrtidae > Leptomastidea > Leptomastidea abnormis. The sequence continues at coordinate 72,487 of JAPYZE010000063.1, forward strand.
TAAATTAATTTTATATATATATAGAGAGTCTTACTTTTGTATTTATGTTAATAGCAAAAGATGGGAAAGAGAAGTTCTCTTTCTCTTTCTGTCTGGTCGAGGTGTGCACCATCATCGCGAATAATACGGATTACCGCACGAATAAATTCGTTATTTAAATTTTACAATCCCGCTGGTGCGACGAGAAAGAGAGAAACAGAGAAAAGGGGGGGAGGGGGCTATCGCGGTTAAAGGGGTTAAGAGAGAAAGGGAAAAGAGAGAATACTGCTAGTGATGATACAAAAGAAGGGAGGAAAGGGCAGGAACGACTAATTAATGAAGGCCATTAGCATAATAGAGTCGCGCGTGGTTTATATGTATGTATGTATGTATGTATATATTGTGTTCGCGGGTTTACGGTGATGGGTTTTGATCATAAAATGAGTAGTTTCTGAATGATAAGTATAGTATTTTGCACATTATAGTGATCTGTTTCTAATGACTATTATAATTATATCATCTGTTTTTGAAACAAACTTTCTTTAAAAAAAAAAATTAGAAAATTTGGACAAATGATAATGAGTCTTAAGAAAAAGCAAAGATACACCAGTATAAGTTTGGCTCCGTAAAAGAGCCTACACACAAGCACAACGAATCAGCTGACTCTCCAGTCGTTCTTATGACGGCGGTATTGGTGCGGTAGAGAAAGAGAGAGAGACTCCCTGAACTTTCCACGCTCGCATCGAAGGCCGCTGTGCTGCTGCTGCTACTGCTGTTGTATATTTCCTGTGCGCGCATACACACACATATACACATACACCTGACGCGGCCTTCGGCACCTGCAGAACCACGACTGGGCCGCACCCATTAGTGTGACGAGAAAAAGAAAAAGAGAGAGAGAGAGAGAGAGAGAAAGGTTAAAATAAAGAAAGAAAGAAAGAGACTTTACATCCCTTCCTTCTTCTTGACTCTCTTTCTCTTTCTCTCGTAATGGGGACTCGAGAGCCGCGACGAAAGGAAAACCTCTTCCGTGCGCACGCCTATAAGTTAGTAAGGTAGCTAGTAAGTGAGTTAAGGGAGGGAGAGAGCAGGGAGTACTTACTTTGCGATATAGCTTTGCCGTTCCTGCTGTTACTGCTGCAGTAGTCATTCCCCCGCGCCTTCGTCTCAACAGCAGCACTGTATATATATAGTACTATATACAGCAGCTGACACGCTTGCATAGCTGCTCGCGTGCTGCTGCTCTCCTCGTGTTCCCTCCTCCTCCTCCTTCTTCTCCTTGGCACTGTCTCGCGCGTCGCGGCGTTGCACTTGGATGCACTTGCCTGAACGAACCCTTTCCCCTTCTCTTTTGCTACTGCGCTGCTACTGATGTTGTTGTTGTCCTGACCAGATATCTGTTTTGACTACTGGGCTGCAAGATTTTTTTACTATATTATATCGTGAATAGGTATATTGATAGTCTGTTGTTTTAAATCAGAGCTTGAATTTTTCTTGTCAATAAAATAATTGTAGATAAATATTTTGATAATAGTTAAAAAGTTCAAATATTAATTATAAATTTATTGGAATATAAATTTAATTTGTTTTCTCAGAACACATAAAAATTGTTCGAAGTCATAAACGCATATTTCAGTTAATGCAGAAATTACCTCCTCCCTCCCATCAGAAAATGAAAATTTTTGGACGACATTCTACACGCTCGATAACGCGTTTTTTCGCTTCTCTTCTTTTTCTTCATCTTCTTCTTCTTCTTCTCTACATACACCACATGATTTTTAATTTCATAATTCAAGAGAAATAAATTGCCGGCGCTGGTAGTCATATAGTCGTCGTTGTCGTTGCCGCCTCACAGACTTTTAATTCGCTACGCTAAATTTACGCGGCGAGATGAGAGAGTGAGTGGAGAAAAAAAAAGAAAAAGAAGAAGAAAGGGGCATTATAGTAGCGGGGGAGTTATTTCGAGAGAGAGAAAGAGAGGGGGAGAGAGAGCGGGCGCCTGGGGAAGTCTATAGTGGCTATAGTATGCAATGATGGTGATGGCGGCCTGTCGTCGCGCCAGCGGTATGCTTTATTCGCCCCGTCATGTTCGCCAAGAGAGAAAGATAAAAAGAGCGCAAGTCTGCGGTTTATTTTCTCGGGCAACCGCGAATATATATATAGTAGCGAAGGGCCTTGCGCGTTTTGAATTATGACCAAGCAAGTGGAAATAGTATAGAGGAGAGGGAGAGGTGGAAAAAGACGACGGGAGCTTTCGGAGTCTATAGTGATGATCGTTATGAATATATGACACTTGAATTTGTATCTTTCTAGTTTCTCTCTGTGCTTATTGCACTTTGATCAATGCAGAAAAGAGTGAGTGCATTCGTCTGATGTTGCTTTTTTTTTTTTAATTGGTCATGCTATTTTTCTGTGATGTTGTTCTTGTTACCTCTGGCCTTCATATGTGGCAATTTAAATGCTAATAATAATTGGGGGGTGAGATGGAGCTTGGGTTTTATCTCTTTCTCTTTCAGTTTAAACGATATTCCATTTTTATCCTCGTTTTTAGTGATATAACAATTTTTATTTATTTTTATACGCTAACGATGACGTACTTAATTGCTCTTTTTCTGTCATATATTTTTTTTTATTAACTGATGCTGTTTTTGAATTTGCTAAAAATGATTTCCAAATGTGTCATTTAATTATTTTTTTGATTTTTTGCTTTCTCAAAGAGAAAGCTTTGTAACGGTGAAAATTTTTGATTTGGTTTTTTTTTGTTTTCTTGACGTTTTGAAGGTTCCTGAACTCAAAAA